>JASDQU010107134.1:47862-58159 GCA_032191745.1 Picea mariana
AAAAATTGTGAAAAAAAAATACAAATGTCATCAACTTTGAATTGTACAAAATATTATATTATTTTATTTTAACTTTAACACTCAAATAATTGTGAAAGAAAAAGTACAATTGTCATCCATTTGAATCCTACCTACAAAATATTATTTTATTTTATTTAAATGTGCCTAGGAAAAATGTACCCATTGAATGAGAACAACAAAAAAAAATGCATATCCATGCCAAAAAAGAAAGGAACTTTTGACAATATATATAAAAAAACAATAAATATTTATTACAATTACATTGGGGGAAGTGAAGGTAGCAATAAGACTTCAAAGTTTTTGGCCAATAAGATATCACATAAATGAGATTTAAAATTTAAAATAAATAATTATTTTTTAAAACTTTGAATAAAGTTGTAGTGTACCTTTTGCTAAACCAAGGCATATAAGCACAAGATAACAATCGGTATACACTTATGTTTGATTTACATATCAAATACAGTCCGGTATATATATATATATACAACACACATCATTTAACAATTTAACACACTCAACACAGAGTATTCATATGAATTATTGCCATAATTAACAATCGATTGCACTTCATACTAATTCATATACACAGCGGAAAACATGATAATATATACAGCACAGTCATGCCCAATGTAACAAGAACATAGATAAACACTTATCTTGTAACACTAGTGAAATCCACCAACCAAGTGCACGCCTTCCGCGAACCTCCCAGCCTTAGACCACACTGTTCATCAGCTCAACAGTGGGTCACCCTCGAGATGGGACTGAGCTCCACCCCAAGGCAAGAAATCCTAACTAGGCTGAGGTTACAGGGAAAACCACACTTAGAATCTGGAAGGATTCTTCCCAGGATGCCATCTTACGCCCACTACTTCCAGACTCTCATTCACCACATGCCTGTTCCGCCCGAGAGTATACACCTTCACAAGCACAGTCCATCGGTGCAAACCTCCCTCTCTGGGCCTCGGCAACAAGCTGGATCAGGAAGTCTCACAGCCTGANCGGGAGTATACACCTTCACAAGCACAGTCCATCAGTGCTAACCTCCCTCTCTGGGCCTCGGCAACAGGCCGGATCAGGAAGTCTCAGAGCCTGAAGCTGGTGCTGGACACTCTTTGGAAGAACCTCTTCCAACAACATCCACCTCCCTCCCCCCGAGAGAGATCACACACAGGCTCAATTACCACCTGCACTGGACAACAATTCACGCATAGTCCATCTCTGCCTGACTACACAGTCAACCGGGAATACAGACTCGGACCTCTCGAAACAAGCTCAACAATGGCAACTGGGTCTCACGGTGTTGATTTCCAGAATTCCTTCAGAAAACAATTTCCGCAGGGAACTACTCCCCCTGACTTTCCCCTCTTCCCCCCCCAATGGTTGTTTCTCCTCCCCCCTACCCAGGATACACTCACCCTCTGGTGTCGGGAATATGTGACAGACAATCCACGCAAGGGTCATCGCAGGTTCAGACGGTTCAGAAGATGTACGAGGGTGTTTCTGCAGGGGTCAAATCCGTTCCTCCTAGCAATCTGTGAGTCGTAATGGGGAAGAGAACCCCCAACACGGCTCATCGCAGCTTTTATTGCATGGTCAGGGTTGAATCTTGTCACCCATGCGACTGCATGCGTTCCGGTAACGTGCGTGCTTCCCACCATTTGGAAATCACATGTCCTTCCAAAAGGACTTAGGTTAAAACATATAATGCACTTCTCTTTTGGAATAATATTAAAATATTATTTCTAAGGCTTAAGCCCCCTAGGTTCAACACTCAGCCCCTTCCCCACCTTCCAGCCCCTAATTCCTTACCCATTCTGTGGACGCTCGGTCCCCCTTCACTCATTCATCGTGGTCGGTCTGCACCTGGCGGTGTTTATATTTTATTAATCATTCTGCATATATATATATACAAATACATCAGCAGGCTCCTGGCCTTCAACACTTAGGATTCCTGGCCTACCAACTCATACAAAACTTGGCTCACCAGCCTATAAAACATAATTACAATTCCTTTCAAAACATGGTTTACAATGGGGCTCGGCCTTGGGGACACTACACAAAGTGAACATGGGATTGAATCAATGAAGATGGAGAATATACATGGGCACCCCAACAAGTGTTCTTTTTGTGAAATATCTGATACTTGTAGAGGTTTACTAAGGTGTGAAAGACACCTCTAGGAAGCCCAACAATATCTCTCATTTTATGTCAGGAAATGGGAGGGATGGAGAAAGGATTGGGAGGAAAAGCACTCAAGAGACATGTGAGTTTATACAAAGATAGTTGATAAAATCTAAGCATGGGCAGAAAAACTCACGACTAAGCAAATATAGATGGAACTTATTGTTGAAAGAAGCAATGAGAAGCTAGAGGAATTGAAGGCAAAGTTTAGAATTTTATAGGAAACAATTTCGAAATTGGAAGTGGAGTAAAGACTAGGATACGAGGAATTAAGGAAATTGGTTTCCCTTGTTTTATATGTTAGCTCATTTGAGATGGACCAAATGACATTCATGGAAGAAGACACTATCCAACAAGGCATCTAGTAAGCAAGGAATCAAGCATCAATCAACCCTCCCTCAAAATATGGAAGCAAGAAGAATACCCATAGCGAGTATGGTCCAAATTTATTTTGAAATTTGTAATGTTTTGCAATACAATTTTATTAGTAGGACAATATGTAAGGATTTACACAAGCAAAGTAATCAGATCTAGTGCTAGAATATTGTGGATATGACAGACTAGAAGTAATTTTGTTGAGATTTTGAGAAATTGTGAAGTCTTCAAGTCAATTTTGTTTTTCATATATGTATTAATTTGTTAAATGGTTTGATGGTAGCCCCCTTTCAATTAAAAAATTACTTGTTTTTGTTTTAAAAAGATATTAATGAATACTCACCAATTTTGTTAAGAATTATTAGTTACACTCCTTACTAAGTTAGTGGAGAGATGTTAGTTGAGAATTGTATTGAACATGCTCCCCCTCCCTCATAATTATCCAATAAAACTCTTTTATTTTAATATGTTGAAATAGATCCATCTTAATTTCAGATCTATCAAGCACTAAGAGACATCAAACTATTAGAGGCACAAAGTCTTTTAATGATGCCAACAATTCCTCATTTTGAATAAAAGAATTTGGTTGCAATATCTTAAAATTTAATATCGGTTTGAATAAATGAAAATGAGTCTAGTCAATAATGTATTATATTTTGACTTTTTCTTGATCATAGACTGTGTTGTTTTCATGGAAAAATGTTGTCATGTAGAACAATTGAAATATTGCAAATTGACATGTTGCTTTTCTTTTTGGGGAATTTTCTAAACTTCAATTGGTGGGAAATAGAAGTTGTTTTGGGGTTATCTTTGTTCTTCATATAAGCAATCCATTTAAAAATAGGAATTTTGTGGGTCTAGTCAATAGTCTAGTTACATATTGGTTGCAGGTTGACAAGCTTACGATTGGAAAAGTAGGCTTGAGCTTCCTGATGCAATTGGAGGAGAATGGGGAATGCACTCCCCTGAATTTCGAATTGACATTGCATGTTGGCACTTTGAAATGTCTTAAATACCCAAAATAACCAAAGACATACTAGATACACCAATTACAGTTGGGGAACACTATTCCCAAATACAATAAACATGATGAGTTGGACAACTTGTTAAAATATAAGACAATATCTCTTAATAAACCCAAAAGGTAACAATTTCAAATAATCATATACAATCATATGTGAATTACTATAATAATATCATGTATATACTATTTCTTTACTCCTTAGTTATGTGAGCCCAATTCCCAACCAACATAATATGTGTGATCCCTTTATTGACCAGAAGGGTCACACCATAGTTGCCACATTGCAATCCCTAGTAAACACACTTTGTATGACTATAGTACTAGCACAAACCCATCTAAACCAAGGTTTGATATACACCTTATGGTTACACATCTTGAATTATATTATTTGATATGTTAGTTATTTGTGTAGATTACATATATGAATGATTGAACTTAGCAATCAAAAGACAATGTGTGTGTGCACACATGCACCCTAGACATTGTAAAGCTAACCAATATTGAAAATTGCAATGCCAACTCTTTTACAAAATTGCAGTCAACCATTCAAAGACATTTGCTATTATGATTGTGGATATATGGCTTTCCCTAATAACTCTATCAATTATATCGCTCGACAAAGATTGCCACTACAAAACACTTATGCTTTACAATGGCCCCTTCTCTCTTTTTGCAGTTGTGATTCAGTTGCATTTATCTTTTCTTGCCATCCATTTTCACCTCTTCTAAATTGGAAAGATTTTATGATCTTTTTATGCAATACTTTTAGTGTGATTTTGTTGAAATGCTCACTACCACAAAAAGTACCAACTCTACTCTAAATTTAATAAAAACCCATTTAGAAAGCTCATTGAAGATAAGTTCCCACAACTCTTTTTGGCAATGGCATTGGTATATAGAATCTTAATTCTTTATCAACTTGATCTATAAGTTCATTACCACATAACTATGTAAATTTATGGTATTTTAACATTCAACTTTACAATCTCATTTCTCATTAAATTTGAAATGATAAGATAAAATCTAGACTAAAAAGAATTTGATTTTGAAAGTGTCAATATTATCCTTTCTGAAGTGTAAAATTGGATTCCAAAAGTAACAATATAGGTTTTCAAAAGTGTGAATTCTGATTCCAAAAGTGTGAATTTCAAATATTTTCAAACCCCAAAACTACAAATTTCGATACCAAAAGTGTGAATTTCAATTCCAAAGGTGTGATTTTCAATTCCAAAATTGTCAATTTTGATTCTAAAATTGTGAATTATGATTCCAGTTGTGCAAATTTTGATTCTAAAATTGTGAATTCCGATTCTAATTGTGTAAATTTTGATTCTAAACGTGTGAATTTTAATTCTAAAGTTGTGAATGTCATTTTCAAAAGTGTCAATTTTATTCCTTCTTCTAATACGTTTTTTTGCAGATGGACATGTACAAATAAATGGTTTACTAATTCTCCATGTTTTTTACACATTATACACCATGCTAGTCAATGTTGGTTTCTTTGTTTACCATCATCCATGTAAGGATTTTATTAGAAATCCTAACATTTGAGAGGACTTCTTAAGTTCTAGATTTTTCCACATCATCATTTGTTATCCCCTGCTTCTTCTTCTTCCATTTTTTGTTGCATATCCTAATTTACTTGTGTAAACCCCCAAACTTTTGTTCTTTGACTCAACAACTATGGATTTCAATTCCAAAAGTGTGAATATACTAAACATTTTTTTTTGTATATCAATGCATAATATAGACTATAGAAGACATTGTGAAATATGTCAATATTGAAGAGATGCAACAAAGTAATTTAAAATAGGCGATGATGACAATCATTGCATTACAATGTTATACTTTTTTAAAGTAATTTAAGACAATGTACAAAACGGTTCCATGTAAACAAAAGAGAAAGTCTATGATCCAATGCATTTTAACAATTTCATCACATTAATTTTATTTTTTCTTGAAATGCTTCTTATATTTACAATGAAATATTTATTGTCACATCATGTAAGGTTTTGAACCTAAATTTCCACATTAATACAAGCTCGACCACCTTGAGACTCGTCGATAAACGACACTCTAGTGGACTTTAACAAACACCCAAACTTATTTATTGTGAAAATTTTATTCACCAAACCTTCATCCCAAGCCAGGAGAAAAGAGAAAAATTTATTTTTAATAATTTTACCTAACAATTGATGTCTACGTCAAAGCTCGAGAACACAAGTTTGTATGATATAGTGATATCGATCAAACCTTTAAAATAACATTAGATAAAGAAAATGAACTTAAAAGGTAAGAACTACATAACAGTTAGATGTTATATGTAACTCTTGGGACCATCTCAAGACAACTTATAGTTTCCTTGCGAGATGAATTAGATAGTGCGTGTTCCTAGGATGACACACCTTCAAGTGAGTGAAGTGGGAAAGAAGGAGATTAATTATTGACGGTACCATGAAGGAGGTTGAGGCAACATGCAATACTAGCAATAAATATCCTTCCTTAATGTCTACAACTAGACTTATGTCGAGGAGAGGTGGTCACCCTATTGGGTGGAGAGGGATGAGTTAGATTCCAATGGTGATTCTTCGACCATGTATGCTTAGCTTCTGTCTCTATTTTTACTGACTATGCCTCTATTTACTCTAGTGCTTTCTTTGTAATTAAAACTGTTTATTAAACTTGGTCAATTGAATAGTCTCTTTTCTCTTTTTGTAGATGTGAATCATTCTCATTCCTCTCTCATCTTGCCATCCATATCACTTCCTCAAATTTCATAACCTTTTATGATTTTTTTTTATACAATACTTTTAAGTGTGATTTTATTGATATGTTTACTTAAAATTTAATTTAATGAAACTTAGTAGATGTAATTGTGGGCGTGCTTCTTGACTTTAAAGGAAAAGAGGAAAATAGCTTCACATGGGGTTTAAGAACTACAATCAACATTGAGGCAGAGATATTACCTTATTGTAATGAATTATTTTTCCAATGAAAAAAGGGATATCGAGGGCGACGATTAGGGGATTCAACATACATTGTCCAATTGATGCATCCTTCAAGAAAAAAGCTAGATAATAGGTTGGGATGCCTAATTCACAGAGTAAGGGCTCTAGCCTTGATGACATTGAATTTTTTCAAGTGCTAAGGCACATCAATACTGGAGCGGATGCAAAGGTCAATCACAAGGTCAATGAATCAGTGAGGCTAGGCATGTGCATTTTAAGAAATAAAAGGGAGGGTCTTGATCTTATACATATTCCACGATCCACAACCTCAAGGAGCATTCACCCATCCACATGATGAGCAAGGATGAAGTGGCACGTGGACAACAAAGTGAAGAGGCAAGTATTAACCCATGGAGGGGAGGTGAACTTTTCTATTTAGCATTGGTGACAAGGAATTTTAATCCTCCTATCGAGAGAATACAAAGCACATGGTGTGGGATTAAGTCTAGGATGGTTGTATTTGTGGAGTTAGTTAGCAAAGAAAGAAAGGAAGAGGGAGGTTAACAACCTGCTCCAGTTAGCTTTCTTCTCTTAAAGCTTCCATGGAACATGTTTATGTGGGAATTTGTGTTGTTGGTTTTTTTGTTTGTTGTGACTTTTTGGGTGAATGTGATAGAGAAGAGAGCTAAAGGTGTTGGGATTGGGAATATATTTCTTGTCTAGGAGCAACCTCTCAATTCTGTGGATTGGATAGGAGATACAATGACACGCTACCATTTTTATTCTGAAAGGTGTGCAATGTGTGAGGTCTTTGAGGTCTAGCACAACCTTCACAAGTGTAAACAAAATGAGGAGGACACTCAAGAAGCAGTGGAAGGATCACTTCAAAGTTCATAGGTTGGAGGAATGTAAAGCATTGGTAGAGGGACATGTTGAAATTGAATCCTAGGTTCAAACCAACATCATCACTCACACCTCGCATTAGTTTGAAGCTCAAAAGGTTAGGGAGGTTGAATTGAAAGTGATCATAGTAGATCAAGGGAAAATAATTGAAGAATTAGATGCAACATGTGGACTTTTATTCAAATTTGGTGACGGGTTTAACTAGGAGTTTGAGTTCCCATTGAAGCAGGCCTCCAAATGCTTCCATTAGCTAAGCACTATCAAGAGTAAGGGAGAAAGAAATTGTTCAACAAAATGTGGAGACAATAAAATGGAGCAAGAGAATCTGACACACAATATTTGGGCATTTGTCAAGCAAGAAACCCATAGTGGGTATGCATTCTTCTAAATTTTATTAAGTTTCTATGTATTGCAAAGTTGGTATTTTTTAGTAAATCAATATGTAAGACAATACTCAATAGGATGAATACTTTATTGCATAGAAAAACTCAAATTATGCATAACATAGGCAATACTTTTGAGGTTTCACTGCACTTTTAGAACTATACAACAATTTTTCAAAACTCTTTTTGTAATATTTTGTTATATGGTATGGCCGCAACACCATTTTAACATCAAAGTATAACTGCTCTTATTAAAAATAGTAAAAATAATAAGAAGTAATGAAAGCAAACGAAAATAAGCATTTACAACTTTTTTCACAGTCGTCGCATAAGCATAGGCATATAAAGCCCAATTCCATATTATATTCCATCTCATAGCTCACTATCACAAGTCTTATAGTGTGTTAAGTCTCAACTACTATTATCTCCATTTGCATGCTTGATAATTAAATGTGTTGTCACTTCTTCTACTAACATTATGTAGTGCTTGACGAATGGAACACTTGGATGTAAATAAAATGAACAGTATAAAATTATAGTGCATAACGAATTGAACACTTAGATGTAAATAAAATGAACAATATAAAATTCATACTGGAACTTACAAAGTTTTATTGATGGAAACTCATTAGTTACTATTGCAATCCACTTTTATGTGAGGATTGCAATAACTTTGCCATTCTCATGTGGAATCTGAACATTATGGAATGCAATCTAAACATTATGGAATGAAAGAAGACAACATGAAAATAAAAATCAACACACAAATATAGAAGAAATATATTATTAAGAAACCTTAACTAGAAGAAAAATCTAGTTTAAGACATTGATTTATAAACTCTCAACTAGAGATACAATATATTTTTGTGTGCTTTGGTTAGGTTCATGTGTACAACTTTCCAACTAGAATTAAAATATTTTCTATACGCATAATGATGATGATGGTTAACGTTTAGTAACATACTTACCTACACCATGCATAGCAAGTACCCATGTATCACTTGTACCATAGCTCAGTTGGTAGAGCGAAAAACTGTAGTAGAATAATATTTGTTTGAAATTCATGTGTTAAACTGTTCATCTTTGCATTCACTTCTTTGCATTGTCTATCAACAACATGATGGACATAATTGTATTATAACCAGTGATTTAGCAAATCGTAACGATATTAACTTTCGTCAAATAAATGACTCCGCGCTTTTAAAATGTAAGCCCGTCTAGCTCAGTTGGTAAAGCGCAAGGCTCTTAACGAAAATCGATTTGATGGGAGAATTATTTGGTTTTATTCGATTTTTTTTATTTGTTTTTTACTCAATAACTCAGGAGAAGCATATGAAATTAACTACTTTCTAGTGCAAGTAGGCTATTTTAGGAAGTCCTTTCAATGGGAGTAAGCTAACGCTTCTACGAAATGAAGTCCAATGGAATGTCTTTGACACCGGCCTCCATCCTGTAGAACGCCGTGGCCGATCGACCATCTGTCAACCCAACTCTCGTCCTCCGTTCTTCGTTCCGACCTCCTCCTCTTCCTAGCCATAACAAGTCTTTCACTGTAGACACGTGTGTATAGCGGTAAACACTTTCTGACAGTCTGGATGGTATGGGGTCGGCTTGATGTGCAACTGTACATGCCAATTATGCATGCCCAGCATCACGTTGAACCCATGTATCCATGAAGGATGGATGGATGCTAATTAACCCATGCAATTTTGATGATGGATGCTAATTAACCCATACAGTTTTGATGGATGCCATCCAAGCGAGTTTAAATTTTGAATTTAAGGCGCCATAATTTCGATTTGAATTTGCCTGCCCATTCTATGTGATTTCGATTTCAATGGGCTTGAGTCTTGGAAGGCGAGAGATCAAATTCCACCACAGGCGAAGGACAAACCGCGAGGGTGCCATGGAAGAAGAAGATATTACTGCCATTCTTCATCTCAATCTACCCCTATTTAAAGCATATTTTAGAAACTTCGTGAAGCCATGGATTGCTTTGGGGTCTCATGGAGATGAACAATTTCAAAAATTTAAGAGTACGCTATTGACTGCTACGCAAACTGCCATTTAAGGAGGAGTCTACCTCGAGGATAAAGAGAAAGCGAAGAGCAAAGGACAAATGCCTGATTGGGTCGAGTTAGAGGTCTACTACACAAAAATATTAGAGGTATCATCCTCCTAAGGTTTCTGCATCAACATTTAAACCCTCTGCATCAAGTTTTGTAATGATCTGGTAAAGGTTGGTTCATTGCCAGCAACCGTAGGGCATCTAATTTTGAGGGGGTGTGGGGAATTGAGGAAAATAGAAGGTCTTTTTAGGCTTGCAAAACCTTTGGAGGTAGACATCCGAGGATGTTTTAACATACAAGTAGAGGAGCTGCCACATTTTGGGAAGTTTACGCATTTGTTCACCCCCAGGGGATACTTACAACCACCAGCAGTATTGGAAATACTAAAAC
>JASDQU010107134.1:59158-69508 GCA_032191745.1 Picea mariana
TTTTCAACTTTATTATGATCACAAATTGGTTTCATTTTTTCTTTTCAAATATTATTGATACTTTGTTATATTTTCACTAAGGATTGGAATCGCCCTCTACTCAAGCACTTGAACTAACTGGATTTATGGTCTCCATCAAGTCCCTCCTTCATATTAGGGACTTTCCCTTACAATTATGCCCTTCCCTTTGGCCAAATTTCTTGCTTCCCTACATTCTTATTGATTTTGGAGCTTGGGTTTTCCCTTTGGTATTTCTCTAATACTTTGAATATCTCTTTCACGAAGGATTATCAAATCCATATTGTACGGAGAACACCTCATAACTAAGGGTCATGCCTATCTACCAATCAATAATATTGCTCCATTTTATTATTGATAGGATTAATGTGTTATTGTACATATTTTCCATTGTATTAGAAAAACAATGATTTTAGGGACAAAGAGAGAAGATCAATCATGGTGTGGAGCTTAGTGGCAATGCAACCTATCTATGTAGCCTCTCCTCCATTCACATGTGTTCAGTCCCCTTTCTCTCTCACTCTTTTGGTATTTCCTTTATTTCTAATTTCTTTAGTTAACGTTCCATTTTTATGCATCGAAATCCTTTCTCACCGAGAAACCCCTACACTTAAATGATCAACCATCTAAAACTAATCAAAGCATTAGACAAACATTAATCCATATTTAATAATTAGCCTAATTACCTTATTTCCTTTAACAATTCACCCCTTGGCTCTCATTTGACTTCATAAACTAGGTTGTGACTCCACTCCATTTTATGGTCGCGAATTGTCTCCTATGTGGTAGCATGATGCTTCATTCTAATTAAATGTTATCAAAACCAAACCGGTCATCGAACTTGCCAATTGCAGAAATTAGAACTGGAAACAAAATTGGACCACAAAATTGGTTGACATAAAAACACACAAAATATTCATGTGCATCCATGTGAATGGAAATCATTATACACAAATATGCAAAGTTCCTCTTGTATATAGAAAGTAAGGGTGCATATAACCAAAATATCACCAAGTGAAATCCATATCTGAACCAAAATGCATCAGCAAAGAGGCTCTAATTGTCCTATACAGTCCAAAACTAAGCACAATACTAATTAATAACTATAGTATAGAATCTAGACTCTACAATATAATCGTATGAAAGAATCCTCTAAATTCTCATCATTTACATCCTCAAATGATTAGGCTCGAAAATGGGATTTTGGCTTGATTCTCCTGGCCCTGAAGGTACTCGTCCAAAAACAATGTTCAAATGCTTTGTATTTGGAAGTGGGTCAAGGTCCATCCAAGAGAGGGAAGGCCAAACAATAGAGGTAGGTTTCAAAGAGTGTAGGGATTGTAGCAAGAGTGGATGAGTTATCTTCCCAACTTGAGACAACCTTCTCCATGGTCTCGTGTTTATCTTCCAACACTGCGTCAAGTGTTTGATGGTACATGGATAGAGGGCAATTAAGACCTATGAATTATGATAACAAACTCTTTCACAAGCAATGAAAGGAATGAGTGTGGAGTTGGGTGATGATGTTACTTATCCTATGAAATGATTAGGCTCTATTTCCAGTATATATACCCATACACATGTCGATATATATACCGATATATAACAATATATATCTTGATATATATACCCACATATGTGTTGGTATATATACCAGTGTATATGCTGATATACATACCTCTATATATGTCGATATATATACCATTGTATATGTTGATATACATACCTCTATATATGTCGGTATATATACCAATGTATATGTTGATATACATACCTCTATATATGTCAGTATATATACCAATATATATGTCTATATATATACCAGTATATATATGGGTATATATACCGACATATATACTGGTATATATATGGGTATATATACCGACATATATATTGGTATATATATGAGTATATATAGCAACATATATACCGGTATATATACTAGTATATATACCAATATATATGTCGGTATATATACCGACACATATACTGGTATATATACCAACATATATACCAATATATATACTACTGGTATATATACTACCAGTATATACTCTACTAGTATACATATTGGTATACATACCAGTAGTATATATACCAATAATATATATACTGGTATATATGTTTGTATATATACCAGTATATATGTCGGTATATATACCGAAATATATATGTGTATATATACCAACATATATACTGGTATATATACCAACATATATACCAATATATATACCGACTAAATACTCCTTCATTTCCAAACATTTATGTTGTTCCTGTGGTGCATGATCAATTGCATCCTGTCAATTTAAATGTATGAAATTTTAAAATAGATGAATCATATAAAACATTCAAATTGATATGTAAATACCATAGCATATTAGAATAAAGTAAAATTTAATGGATAAATTTCATACAATAAAGAATGATCACCTATAATCCTTGTAGCTTCTTTAACATCCCTTGTATAATCAAATCACAATCATTGTTTCCTTGATGAAGGGAATTGGCATCATCGTCCTCCAACATTGTTCACATTCCTATTTTCATGAGCATTCTCATTGTCCCCATTGACATCATTTGTGGCATCATTTGTATGAGGAATATAAGTGGCTTGTTCTTCTGGAAGCTCACCCACTCTTGCTTCCTCTATAGCATCTTCTTGGGCTACTTCATTACAAATTCCATATAAAGCACTGACTTTGAAAACATGTTTGCATGTGTTGCCTCGCAGTGCCCATGGGAAATCACATACTAGACCATTTGCAGTAGATGTTGATACAATGTAATGTTTTAAATGATCTGTTTGGCTAATAACCATGTATGCACCTTCAACAATGTCATGAGGACTAACATCATTATCAAGAATTCTCTTAGATTTCTCTAATGAAGTCTCAAGGTACCTCTCCTCCTTCCAACTTGTTAGAAATCCAGACTCCTTCAAATAGTTTTGATGCACAAAAGAAGGTTCCACCCTCTTCAATAGGGAGAAAATCAGCCAATCCATTCTCCTAGAACATTTATGCTTTCGGTCACGTAAGATCTTGATCTTCAAGAAGCAATGGTATGATTCAATTGAACTATTGGACTCTTGATTAGCATGAGGAAATTCCCGATAACATTTTGCTCACATATCTAATAAGAAAAAGATAACCAATCATTAATATGTTAAGTCAATATGACATGTAATTATAACTAAATTAAAATGATCTATATATGCTGGTGAAATTAATCTAATACAACATAATAAGTAACTTACATATCTTATCCCCTTGCAACCAATGCTTTCTGAAGTAGTCCAAAAACTTAACTTCACTAGCAATTTTTTCAAAGAATGTTCACATTGCCTCACCAACGACATCATGATCACGACAACGATGCATTATATCACCTATAACATGAGATAATTCCCTGGCTTTTTCAGGGGAAGATGCCAATTGAAATGCATTTTTGACCAAGCACGACGAACATGCCAACTGTGAAGGAGGATGCTACAACCAAAAATTTTCCTACAAGAAAAATGATATCGTTCTTGTGTTAATTGAACATGATTAACATTTAGCAACCAAATTTATTCATCATTAAATGTAATAGCAACAAAAATTTAGGTGTACATGTGCTAATGATAATTCATACCTTCATAACGTGTCGAATATTTGTCTCACCTCAATGCTCTAATTTATGCTAATGCATCATCTGTCATGACAACATTCAGTTTCCAGTTTGGGCATCTTTTCCTACAACCATCTAGGAGTGGCCTAAGCCACTGGGATATATCTGATGTTCTATTGCATGAACACACTGCCAATGAAACAGGAACACCACTATATTTAGAGTCGAAGGCAAGAAATTTGTATAATTGGTACTACAAAAACCAATACAATAATCAAATTCTCGATTTTAGAGTACTAATTATATTGAATGAAACATTGAACTCAGTAGAAACATTAAAAAAACTAATGGAACTCACCCCATATTTGTTTGTGCTAAACGTATAATCCAAAGCCAACATGTTGTTGTGAGAACACTTGACCATCATATCAATCATCCATTATGTTTGGATGCGAATTATGAATGGTACATCCTCCCCTTCTGGTCGCTGGTAGAAAAAAAAGATTTTTTCTCTTGTTGATACCACTTGTCAACACTAAAAAAATCATCGGGATCTAATTGATACTTATCTTTCAAATGACGGTTGAATATATTGGAGACATCTTTTCTACATAAATTAAGGTCTCTAACACCCATCACAGAACCAAAGATCCCATCAAGGATATGTCGTTCAAATATTGTATCAATTGGAACACCAAGTCCACATAGTGTCTTTATCATTGATTGGATCTCCTTTGAAAGACGCGGGGTGCTCAAGGACTTTGAATTACTAGATCTATCATATTTTCCATGGCATGGCAAACCATTGCAATCCTCATGTAGGTACTCATTATAGGTGATAATTGCAACCCCTGACATATCATTCACTTCCTTCATTATAAATTTGCATTGGCATCCTCTTTTTTGGACAAATTTTTTCTTTCTTAATAGTGTTTGTGGATGTCCTCTAAGATCATTTGGGCCATAACAACATTGGAACCTAAAAATAGAAAACACTTAATGAAAGATCATTACATGTAATAATAATACCAATAGTAATTTTTGGAACTTAACAATACATATTGAAAGAGCATATAAATTGGATTAAGAGGTCATAATAAATACTGCCAATGCATAGTTCAAAGATGTTGGACCCATAAAAGAAGATTCACCATCACAAAAGCATTTCCTATGCGATCTTCGTACAAATGTACATGGTGCATCCGGGTTTTTTTGCTCTCCCATAATGAAGTCTTCCAACCTATTGTATTGTATCATAACATTGCGATCAATAGTGCCATCTTCACGATGTATATCACTCCAAACAAGGTCTTGGCTTGAAAATATATGCTTTTCTGATAAACTTTGAACATGGAGGTTCTTGATATGTGAATGTTTTGTCTTACGATCCATTATGTTAATTATTGCAATATGTCCCTGTAATTCGAGCAAATGGTAAATGCAAATAAAAAAAAGTTAAATGAATATATATCTATTTTAAATATAAAAAATTCGAGCAAATGGTAAATGTAAATCAAACAAAGTTAAATGAAAATATGTCTATTTTAAATAAAAAAAGTCTAGTAATATTGGAGACACTCGCCATCATCATCATGATTGTCATTGACACATACACATGTTCTTAACACAAATAACTTGAGACTTAATTAATTCTAATTTCAATGGTTAAAAAACAATGTAATTAAGACTTAAAATTTACTTTTCAAATTTCATCTTGTATCTTAAATAAAACAATTCTATTGCATGACCAATATGGATTCCCAATTGATAGCGTAAATCTCAAATTAATATTTGCACTCAAATGGTAGCAACAATTTTACCCAAGCAATTGAAAAATTAAACTTGTATTTTTTACGTTCTTTGTACAATGTTATTTTGGCTCATACATGCTCATGTACCCCTCTAATAACATAGCACAACTTCCCTGCTATCTTCCCTAGGACATCACGCTTACATGTATTGTTTTGTAATTTTGTCCAGCCGCTATTTCCAGGTGAGACTACAATAGATCAACTAGGAGAGATTATCAAGGTAAAAATCGTTACTCTTAAAATCCATTATTGCTTATTAGATCTTAATGGATCTCCCTTAATGTTACTAGCTCTAACAATAATGCTCACTGACAGCTTAACAAATCTTTTGTCAATATTAAATATAAGCATGTTAGCTTATGTAATTTTTCAAAAATACCATTTAGATGAAAGGGGCATGAGTGAATGGGAAAAGATAGATCTGTGTACCTTTTCATTCATATTCCAAGTGACAATGTGCATGCACATATTATCGGGGCCAGCGGTTCAAGCGAACTTACTGGGCCTCCTTTCGATCCTTCTGATTCCCCGAGTATAGGTCTTTTCTTTTTCGCTTAAACTTATTTCCAAAAAATTGAGTATATCCTTCCTTCGCAGCCCATAAAAAGCAACCAAATCAGAACCACATAACCCATCAATTTTTGACCTCTCCTCTTCAACTTCTTGATCTAGCGCTTCAACCTCCTAACTATGTCTCAGTTTTGAAACCCCGTAAGGCTCCTCCTCCTTCACCAAATACATGTAATGACTCTCATAGGGTTGTTTCCAAGGTGAAACGATCTAAAAAATAATGTGCATGCACTCTGCATTAAGTTTGGACCTCTCCTCTTCAACTTCTCAATCCAACACTTCAGACCCCCAGCTATGTCTCAGTTTCAAAAGCCTGTAAGGCTCCTCCTCCTCCATCAAATATGTGTAAGGGCTCTTGTAGGGTTGTTTCCAAGGCGAAATGATCCAGAAAATAATGTGCATGCACTCCGCATTAAGGCTGGTAGCTGTCGTCCTGCATGGCAAACCCATTGCCACCTACTGAAATAAATTGGACATAGATTATCAAAAGTCGTACTTTATGCTAGGATGGAGGACATTTGGCGTGGGATGGGCATTGAACCATCGATGTAGGAAGACCTGCCAGAGTAAGGACACTTGGGAGGGAATATTTCTCCCGAGTTAGCTTACTCCTCTATATTGTATAGAAAATGATAAATTAAAGTAAGATTATATGTTCGAGAAGCCATTTACTAAGGTTTTAAGTGGTGAATGGAAACATTACATATTTAAGCAAATTTGTGCCATTTTGGAGGATTGGCTATGCACCATCAACTTTCACCTAATAAAAAAACACTCTTCAATTCTTCCTCGTTGTCATAGTTATCAATATCTTGTAGAAATATTATAAAAAGTACGGTAATAATATAATATAGTTATCATTATAAAAACGCTACAAAGGAGAAGACATTTTAGTTAACCTAAATAAAATAAATAACTGAGAACAAAACACACACACATATAAAATTTTAGTGATATGGATTATTTTAAAATGGATCAATTTTTTTATTATAAAGTAATTCTTATTAATTATGTGGAATTATAATTTTTGAAGAACTTCTTATAAATTTTGAAAAAAATACCGAGAATGAACTAACCCACTTCTTAACTTAGTTCCATATATTATTAATAATGAATTTATTAACATATAACATAAATATGGACCAAAAGATAAACAAATATAATGAAAATGTAAATTATTTTATATTTAAGATAATTTATAGCATACCAAAAAAATATTGTATCTATCTTAATCATATGCAAAACAAAAATATACAAGTTGAAAAATAGATAATTTTATTTAAAAAGTAATCAATAAATAATTTTTAAATAAGTATAATGTGCATTTTTATCTTTGTCTATAAAAAAAATAAAGAGATAAAATTAGAATTATATTCCAAAATAAATATTGTATCTATCTTAATCATATGCAAAACAAAAATATACAAGTTGAAAAATAGATAATTTTATTTAAAAAGTAATCAATAAATAATTTTTAAATAAGTATAATGTGCATTTTTATCTTTGTCTATAAAAAAAATAAAGAGATAAAATTAGAATTATATTCCAAAATAACTATTAAATAATAGATAATTTCATAATTTTTAAATAAACATATTGTGCATCTTAATCCTTATCTATTAGATGATTAAAAAATAAAAGGATACAATTTAAAGTAAATTGGTTTTGGTTTGCTCCATAAAACCCATCAAAATTTTCACTCATCCTTATCCACTCACACTTCACCTTTTATATATATATATATATTAAATAATTGTTTGTGTAAGTAGGCATCATTATAAAAAGGTTTCTTTATTGTGAAAAGTAAATTGTTCAATTTTTATACAACTTGTTTTAAATTTTTATTCATAAAATTTATAATCAATACATGCTAAAAAATAACCACAAAGAACACCATTTCATAATGTGATATAAAAAACAATATTGTGTAAAATTTTGACTAGAATATTATTATTATTTTTTTTTTCTTTAAATAATTTTTTTTTATTATGAAAATATCTCTTTTCCAATAGAATAGCAAATTACATTACTGATAAATGAATACAAATCCTAAAAAATAATATTTTGAAACAACAATCAAAACAACTTTGATATGTTTTCTTGGGATATGAGAACCTTAAGAAATGATTAGATTGCTTTCATTATTGTATTCAATAATTTATCATTCTTCCCAATATACTTCTATCATTTTGAATAATTTGTATTGAACTAAGTAAACCAAATAAACTTAATATTTTGAAAAAAGGTAAATAGAGGCAAAGCTAAAAGATGTAATGAATGCAATGAAGATGCCAACAATGTTCATGAAATGCAACTTTCAAATTCACAAGAACTCCTTGATACACACATGTGAAAAGTTAATATTCTCACAAACAAAGACATAATTTATACTACTACTAGTGATTTTCAAACACCATAAATAGCATTAGGGTAGCTTATTAAACATACCCCAAGCTTTCTACATATGGATGAATATAGGTCCTAAAGTTTCAAGTAGAGTGTTGAGTACATTTTTATGCTTTCTTTTTGCTCTATAAACCACACTTTTGCCTCTATATCCATCCATTTTGCCTTCATTTCATTCCATATTTACCATAAAACAGTTTATGCAAGGTATATTTATCATTCTTTAGCTTAAGAACTGAGTTTTCTAAATTTTGGCATTAAAATTGAAAATTTATCAGAAATTACAGGATTTGACTAAATCCCGTAAATGCTCCTAGCTTCGTGTACTTGCAGGACACCTGGGTGAAATCTAAGACTTGGGTCGTGTTCCCTGATGTACAAGGATGGATAATGAGCTATCAACTTCGAGATCTGAGCCTTCCAGATGTTCGGTCAACGCTGGTCAAACAGGGCCACTTCAGCAGAAAATACCCTGTTTTAGCCTCAAATCTTGGACAGTTTTGGATTTTCGTGGGATTTGGTCATATATTGTGGATCTGAAGGAGGCATTCAACCCTCTTAGGATATATTATGGATCTGATCATGATATTTAGGAGACTTATTAGCATTTTTAGTTTGGAAACTCTTGTATAAATACTCTTAAGCAAAGACTAGTATGACAACTTTTGGATGTGAATGAAGAAACTTTGGAATTTGCACTCTTGAGATCAGTTCTGTGTTGTGTTCCTATTAATGCCTATGATATGATGATTTGAATGCTGCTGGAGCTCTTTCTTAGCTCAGACAACTCAAGTGTACCAATGAAGCATTGGAGGGCCCCCTTTGCCAAACTAGTACACTCTTTCTTTATGTTCTTTTCAAGTAATCTTTGATACATGTTTTATATCAGATCTTGTTGTAGATGAGTTTTTGTCTTGTTGTAGTTAGATGAATTCCATAGCTAAGTCATATGCTTAATGTTTCAAAGCCTTACTCATATTGTGAATGATTTCTTGAATAAGAATTCAATGTGTAGTTTGTTTTCAAGCATTAAAATAGTCATGAATGTTTTTGAGTTATTTACGCTTCCAGTAATTTTGATTTACTTTGATGATAGTTGCTAATGAATGAATGAAAGAAGACAATGAATGCATCTCTTGAATAAGAGTTTTGTCCTTCTAGCATTTGATAGGTCTTAGAACTAGTTCGAACATCTTTTGAATGTTTACTGTTGATACTCTTTAGGAAAACAATTGTTGATTACTGTTATGAGATCTATGAATAGGACTTCTGAATAGAAGCTTAGCATCTCTTCCATATTCAGCCCTTAGAATAGGTTTTGGTTTATCTCCATTAAAGATAAAAGCTATCTCTAAATCCATATACTTTGGATGTGCCTCTAAGTCTTACAAACACCGGATTGACAATCATTTGTACTCTAATTTACATCAGCAGATTTGAGCCTAACATTTTGGCGTCGTTGCCAGGGAGGCACATTTAGAGATAAAAAACATATATACACATAAAATAAAATACTAAAAAACAACATAGAATTAATCTTAAGTTATGTTTCTTTATGTCTAAACTTAGGGATGATAAAGGCAGATTTTAAAACAAAACCCCCCCAAAACTAATCCACCATCTGTAGGAGCAAGAACATCTACAACTGAAAAATACGAATCTACCACACCAATTGCTGGAAAAATCACTTTGGAAGAATTAGAAGAAAAACAACGATCAGGACAAAGGTTAACTCTCATAGAAAGACAAGTTCTATTGGCTCATGAAGTAAAGAAGAAACAAACACAAACATAAATATCTTCTGTAGGAAAGAAAAAAGAAAAACAAACTATTTTTGAACAAATAGGACAACCTCTTTTTCCAACAGAAATATCTGACTGTACAACAGAAAAATTTTTTCCAATGTCAGAAGCTGATAGGCAAGAAAGGGAGAGAA
>JASDQU010107134.1:78303-94843 GCA_032191745.1 Picea mariana
GTTACGCAACAATACATACATGTCCTAGGTGGTTGTGGACAATATCTTACATAGTGACTTGGTTTATGACAATTGTGACAAACTATGGGTTCTCTACCTCCTGCAAAGCCTCTTCCTCCACAACCTCCTCTTCTGAATCCTCCTCTATTACCATGATTATATCCACGCGATGTATTATATTGAGGTCCATGATTGTACCACGGTTGCATATTATTTTACTATGGTGGCACTACACACTGTTGGGCGTTGTTATACTACAATGGTGCTCCAAATTGTTGCGTGCTATTATACTGTGATTGTGATTGAAATTGTTGCATTGTATTATACTATGGTTGTTGTGCATTATTATACTGCAGTTGCTGCATAGGTTGTGCTGTCATTAACTTATCCTGCACCCTATATGTGTTTGATGTCCTCTCCTTCATTATCTCCAAGGTTTTGTAGTCCTTATCTTCATGTCCAACTGACTTGCAAAAATTACAAAATGTACTCTTTTGTATTGTTTGATACTTCTGCATCATGGGACAATGATATGGATCATTCCCATGTGTTTTTCATATCTCACACCATGGTCCTCCTAACGATAATGAATTTGGCATCCCTATTACGATATACTGCACAAATGTTAGAAACTCGTTCTTATGATGACCTTCTATTCTGGAAAATGTGCACCATACATCTTCACTCTTTTCCTTTACCTTATTCTGATTTAATTGAAATGTTAAGTTCTTCAGGTCTTCTCTCAGCTCTTCCACAACTTGATTTGTATGCTTATATTGAGTTTCCTCTAACTGCAACACTTCTTGCAAGGCCTCAACCTAGGTTTGGAGCTTTTGTTGTCTCAAAGGATAATTCAAATGTGCCAATAAAGAGTTAACAAATAAATGTCTATGTTTCATATCAGTAATAGGAAACTTCATCTTACCTTTTAGTCTTTTGAACTTCTGGTCCACCTCCCAGACTGATTCTCCTGGTTTCTTCTTCATCTCTATCATTTCATTTATGAATTGATCCTCTATATTTGGTTTCTAAAGTTCATTTATTAATTTCCTCTTCTCCTATGCAACAATTGTAGGTGCTCTTATTGGGTTATTTAATGCGATACCCATGTATTGGTCTAATGTGTAGTCTCTGAATGTGATTTCCAACTGCGCAACCTTTGTATCTTCATATGTAATCTATTTATCTGCCCATATATTCTTACAGATAAACAAATTCTTCTCTGGGTCCTCCGACCATTGTGAAATGTGTTGTACTACCACCTCTGCACGGTGTAGATACTTGACTACTACTTGCTAAACTTACACTTCTGCTTGAACTTCCACTGGACCCACGTCCTGTAAAAATCGTTCTACCACTAATTACTTATTGGTTAACCGGTTTTTCTTCTTCAAATGTCTTAGTCACACATGGGGTTGTGGGTTACAAACTAATTCATATCTAGAATGGAGAGCCTTCTTTTGTGTTGGACCTGTGACCTCTGGTTTTCCTCTCATAGGTGGCACATAAGATTTCCTCAATATGCCCCGTCACACAAAGATCCTCTAACTCTTCCTCATCACTATCCAAGCCCTCTTTCTTAGCTATTGCCCTCTTTTCCTTATTGATCTTATACTGGTAGGGTCATCTGCGCACATCACTTTTGCTTTCCTTATTATTTCCCTTGTATGTTCCTCATCCATCATGAGAGGGTCCATTGCTTCCTTCTTATGGCCTCTGTCCAAAGGCCTCTCCATATCTCATATGTTCCTTAGTGCTTCCCCCAACTCCCCCATGCGTGCAAAGTGATTTAGCTATCTGATTCCATGGTCATCACACCTTTATCATGTAATAAGGTCTTAATTGACATGTAAAGTGAACTAATGTACCTCCCTCTTGGTCCCTTCAAGAAACCCTTCTCTGCAACAATATATGAATTTGATGTATCGACTGCAAATTTAGTAATAAACCCTACAATAATACTATCTAACCAAAAATCCACTGCACACGTAAATTTATTATTAACCCTTTCCAACCGCGCGATGTTCTCAACAGTCCACTCTACTGGTCTTATCCGATTAGTCAGATGAGTATCCTTCAACCTCAATATCCACTCCTGTAATAAATTTGGGAAATAACATAAATATGCCTCGTGGAAATCAGTAAACACATACCTTTGCAAATACTGACATGACATATAATTGGAGCTTCTATTAGCTTTTTACGTGAAATTAATCTTCTTTGTCTCTAACCATATTTAAATCTCTTTCTTTGTAGGGTTCCATGGAATAAACATCCCCTTTTACCACTGCATTCTCTTCATTAAATCCCCTCCAATCCAATCTGTTGAGTTCCAACCAATAATGTAACTATTTGTTGGATATATGGGTTGACCTAGGTTCTACATTAGTTCTCCAATAAAACCCTATTCACCATCAACCCTCCTGGTAAACCGGAAGGCTACACCATGCACAGAGTACCAGTGCAGTCACACCCGAGATGGTTTATGGGTGATTGCACGACGTAGATGTCTGCAGTTATGGAAGGGATTGGGGATGTTCTACTTCATCTACTTTATCATGCATCATATCATTTACTTCATTATACCATTCATCTATAACTAACATTTAATTCATTCTGCATTATCAATATTGCGTGATACAAAATACTATTCTAGCCATTCATCATTCATTCATAATTGTAGAGACAACAAAAAACATCATTCAAACACATTACAACACATGTTTTTGTTCTAGTTCACCCCTCCTGGGATATGTCCACAAACATCGTCTGCTTATTTCTTATTCGTCATCAAATAGAATTGCACATATTCCAACATAGGTTTATGAATGGTGAGGTTGACCAACATCGCACCAAGTTCCATATATTGTGACCTAACCCTCAAATACATCTCAACATTGACTCCATCTGAGCTCTGCAACTCTCAACAAAACAAATACTTCGGCTCTGACTAAAAAAGATGCTGAAAGTACTTCACTCATACAAAATGATACTCAAAAATATATCTTTCCCCTATTTTCCTCATACATCCTCTATTGAAACCCTTACATCATGAATCAAAACCCTAATTCTAAGTGGACTCAACTTGTCCACTTTCCAACCTCCTTCTGCGTGGTTGCTCTTCAATCCAACCGTTCCTTGATTTGACTCTACGTTGATCTTCCTTCTTTTCTGGCATGCCACTTCCTTTTCCCTGTGCCACATTGTTTTTCCTTATTTCTTGGTGTGCACTGCTTCCTTGGTCCATTCTGCCTCATTTACTGCGTTGAACCCAAAAATTTCCTTCTCCAACAAAGGGATTGGGGGAACCCATAAAAATATTTCCCTCAAGAGGATCATTCAGAGCCACAGCCTTGAGGTTATTCTCCTTCATGAAACCAAGTGTGAAGGGGAAGAGGCTCGGGATTTTCTTGAGAAATGGTTGAAGAACTGGTCATTTTGCATAGTAGGTGCAAGTGGTCAATGAAGTGGTATATTAACTAGGTGGAGTCCTAAGTGTAAAGTTTCTTTCTCCTCTACTCTTAATTTTGCTCTCACAGTGAAGTTAAGCATCAGGGGTTTTGGTGAGCCCTAGAACATTTTAAACATTTACGGGCCTTTCTATGAACATATTCCCTATTGGTAAGGATTAACTAGCTTCAAATATTTTGATTTCCCTATTACTGTAATCGAGGGTGACTTTAATTTCACTCTTAATCTTAATGAGGTGTGGGGCACCAATCCCCGAAGGGATGCCTAATGTGTTTTTTTCACAAAACTTATGGAGAAGTATCATCTGATAGATCTTCTCCCCCCCAAATTGATGCCCACGTGGTGTAATTTTCGTATAAAGTGGTGGAAAAATGATTAGATTGATTCCTGTTGTTGAATCAATTTTTCAACAACCCTATAACTCTGAAATCTTGGGTTTCTACAAGGGGTATCTCTGATCACTCACATATTCTTTTTGAAGCTCGATCATGTGATATCTCACCTACTCCTCGATTCAAATATAATATTGTTTGGGTCAGTGAAGAAGAATACAGAACACTAATCAGTTCTTCTTGGACTCATTTTGATTCTTATTCTAATGACTCTACTATGAAATGATTCATAGATAACATACATAGAGTAAAGGAAGCCTCTAAAAGATGAGACAGAATTTTAAAGGCGAAGTCTATAAAGAAGATCAAGGAGGTTGAAGCATGGATTGCAAATTTTCATGACATTAATACCACAAACGTTTGGTATCAAGAACATTTAGCACAATTGAGAGAAAAGGAGTCCAAGCGTAACACCCTCTTGAGTCAGGAAGAGAAAATGTGGTGGCTCAAGATTCGTACCACCTGGATAAAGGAAGGGGATAATAATACAAAATTCTTCCATAATTTTTCCAATCACAGGATGGTTAAGTTTTTAAAACATGAGTTCATAACCATTTAGGAATTGAAAAAACATGAAGAAATTAATGATATAACATGGCATCCATAATAATATATGTAGATCTGAAAGTTAGCACAAAGAATCAACAAACCATAACAACAAAGTTGTTAACGGATTTCGACAATATCTCCTACATCTCTGAGCCTTTGTCTCAGTGGGTAAGGCTTTCATATTTTTCTTAAATGCATCAAAAGTACATTAGAAAGGTGTCAAATGGATTACAAATTGGTTTGGTTGTGTTCTTCTCGATCTCAAGAATCCAACACAACTAACGACACTAAAAAATGCTGAGCGTAGCTCCCAGAATTGGCTCGTAAAGTTCCTTTCCTCAATGGCTTCCCTACATCAAAATGGATTTGACTGTAAAATTTCTCATTATTTTTCCTTTTCTAAACTCCCCTTGGTTGCCAAGAACCTTTGGTTTATATAGGCTTGAATTTGGCAACAACCTCCCAACTTGCCCCCAAGATCTGGCCTCAAAAAGGGCTCCAGATCCTCCAATAATGGACAAAATCTCCCAAAACAAGATTAAAAATCAATTAAAATCATATTATAAAGTTGAAAAACTCAAAATTAGGCAAATTTGGGCGCAACCCTCGAATTTTTGTCCCTGGTCCTATGGCGTTGTTCCATGTGTCCTTGGGTTGACGCACTACTGGTCTTTAGCCCCTTAAACTGGGCCTTTGGTCGTTTGAATGGCCATATGGCCCTGGTTCTAGCTCCCACACGCCCCTCCTAATCTGTTAGTTGGTTAGCTCTTGGTCATTAGCCCCTGGTTGGATGAGGATGGCCCCCGTCGACCGGAGCTTATCCCACAATCTGCGCCAATGTTGTTTTAAATATAAATTCTGTCATTTCTATAATAAGCAACAAGTATAACAGAGGTGGTAGCCCAAAGTTTGTTAAACTATCACCCAAACCTGGAGGTCATGGGTTTGATTCCCCCGGAGGTGGAACAAACATTTTACTGAACCAACTTTGGCCAAATCTGGGGTGCTATGTGGCACCCTGTGATTGGGTGACATCTCACCCTAGGATTGGATCATATTTCTGATGCAATGACCCATTCACCTACCACATAATCCACCATACAAGCCAATCATCTTCCACATGTCACTTTCACGTCAGCCTATCGTACTGCCATGTGTCAGTCCATACTGCTACGTCCTCCGCCATATAGTCCAGTCACCTGCCATGTGTCACTACTATGTCAACCTGTCGTACTACTCGTTGTCATCCATATAACCATGTATCAACCTGTCATTGGGCCATGCCACTATATAGACTGCTATGTGTCATCCGTACAGTGACACGTGTCAAATCCATATAGTGCCAACTCGGCTTGAAAGTGCTGAGTCCGAGTGACACATGTCACCTCCTGGTGATACCACTTTAGCATGATGATGTCATCATGATGCCATGATGACATCATCTTGACATCACCTGTCATACCTACTGACATCATAGTTGACTTTGACCTAGTTAACCTTTTTCCTATTTGGGAATTTGATCAAAACACGATAACTTTCGCATACGGTGTCCGTTTGAGGAAAAAATATATGGCCAGAATCAGGGCGATGAGATGGATGTAATGGTGCTATTTTTAGGCCTTCCTAAATCCATTTTGGTTCTTGGATCCATTTTGGATCACACCTCCCTACTAAGACCTTTTGGTCCTCCAAAATGATACTAACCAATCATCAAGTGCGGGATAAGCCATCCCACTTGTTCTTTGTCTTTAAACTTTGTCATGTGCACCTGTCTCATCAAGATCAATTTCAAAAAAACCATGACAACTGACAACATATTGTTAGTCACTTGTACTCTATCACATCTTATTGAAGCCACTACCATCCATGTTGAAAACATTAGCAACGACAACATAAAAAATATGACTGCAAATGAGCTAATATGTTTTGTATTACTTGCACGACATTAGCTTATCTTGAATCAAAGTATGATTGAACTTCCATTATACAATCATATCATGTTCATGCTTAATATCAATTACTTGTTTTGGCACAATTATAGGTGTGTTGCTTGCATGAGTTGCCTTCCTTAATTGTTCCACATTTTGAAGAGATTGATTTGCTTTTAAGTGATGAGCATGTACAACATATTCATTGCCTTATTTGATTAAGTGATATTGATTATGTTCCTTGTATAAGATTGCTTTGCAATCATGCAAATATAGACTGCCTAAGACCATTCCACATTCATTGAGTGGCACCACATCATATGTTACCTCATCCACAAACTTTGATGAAATTGCAAACTTTAAAGTGCATTGCTTTGCTATGTGCAATTTGTGATTGTTGCTTATCCATTTAAGTGAGTAAGATTTATGGTGCATCTGAGTGTTTAATCCCAATTGTTTAACCACTTCTTCTGAAGTCAAGTTAGATTCAAATCCATTATCTATAAATGTGTCGAACTTAGTATGCCTCATTATGACCCTTATGTGAAACAATTTACTTCTATAATCATATCCATCACCAATTTTACTTGTCAAACCAACCGTTGTGATTTTAGATTCATCACTCGAATCTGATCCTAAGTCTGCTGGTCGTGTTGCTACTGTAGTTGTTTTCCTCCCGTTCCTCTCTTTGAACTATTTCAGTCTCTTCTCAGGATGCAATTTCCAGCAATGGTCATCATCATGCCCTTCTTTCTTGCAATGCTTGCAAGAGAGCTTCTCTTCCTTTCTTGTCACTGAATTTGATTTCTTTCCATTCCACTTCCTTTTGTCCTCTTTTATTGAAGATGATTCCCTTGATACACCAACTCTTGTTTTCCCTGCCTCAATGTATGTTGCTTGAACATAAACCTCATCAAGATTAGTAGGTCCAAACATAAATACAGTGTTATGAATGTGTGCAGGTAAACCTCCTATATACTTCATAAGATTTTCTTGGGTATGTAATGGAATGTCTAACATTAATGCCATCTTATGCAATTCGTATGTCTATTCTTGCACGGTTTGTCCCTTTCTTAGTTTAAGACCTTTCCATTCAATTAAAGCGTTCTCTTTAAAACCCAAAGGATACAATTGCTTTTTAAGTGAAGAAACAAAAACTTGCCATGATGAAAATACATTACCCACTTGTTGCATGCCATTTTGAAACTTGCTTTGCCACCAGATGAGTGATGTGCCTGCAAGTTGAAGTGATGCCAATTTGATTTGAGTTGCCTCATCTTTGATTTGTTGCACACTGCAATACAATTCCATCCGTTTGACCCAATTATCAAGCCTCACTGCATTGACTTTACCATCATACATGGATAATTCAAAATTCATCTTTATGTTTATGGGAATGTTTTCTTGCGTTGGATTTGGAACTTGTACTTGAAGAAGAAGAAGTTGATGGAGAAGAAGGAGGTGAGGGAGGAGGTTTAGGATGATCCTCTCCTTCTTCACTTTTGGATTTTGAATATTCACCTAGAATCAATCTCTTCCACTCCAAGTAATCATCATTTAAAACCTTTACCATATTTGACACGATGAAGAATATCTTTTGACACTCTATCTCGTCATGAGAAAGTCCCTCTTCCAATGCCATCTTCTCACTTTGATAAGTTCTCTTTCTCGATCCAATCTCAGGATTCTCTTCAACAAGCTCTCCTTCACCACGATTTAGATTTTCTCTGGTAATCATGCAAACTCAAAAACCAATTGTCAACCAGTTTTGATACCACTTGATCCGAAAAGATCTTTTAAAGACTATGGTTAAGTTTTTGAAACATGACTTGTTGGTTGTGGAGCCTGATTATCTTCCTGATTCAGAGGTCTTTTACTTTCAGCCGTGTTTATATCCCATGAAGTATTTACACCCCATAAGTATGTACACTCTTCCATGTGGGGGAGTGAAGAGTGGGGGTACCCCCTTTGTGGGGTCCAGGGGGGATATCCCCCCAGCTGGGGGAAAGCGGGCCCCCAGCGGGGGTTTGGGGGTGAAGCCCCCGAAGAAAAAATTGCCTTGTAAATGTATATTGTAATTTCATTGTAAATCTGGACCGTTCATTATAAGGTCGCAGATCTAACGATAGATCTTATGTTAGGGTTTTTTTCCCTAGAAGGAAACCCTCTTTTATGAGGAAAATGTATTGTGGCTATGGTTGATGGTGAATATTGTATTCTGAGAGAGGAGACTGTGAGAGAAAGAAGAGGAAGTTACAACGGGTTTTGCTGTAGGTTGTATCCCTTCATTTGTTGGATAATAATAAAGGAAGGACCTGGCAATTTCTATGGTGGACGTAGCCCACACTGGGTGAACCACGTAAATTTGTTTCTCTCTTGTATTGTATATATTTTGTGTTTTGTTTCTGCATTTCTTTAATTTTATTGCTCCGCGATCCTATTTTTCTAACATGACTTCATTAACCATTTAGGAATTGAATAAAGAGGAAGAAATTAATGATATAACATGGAAGCGATAATACGATATGCATATCTGAAAGTAAGCACAAAGAATCAACAAACCATAACAACAGATTTGTTAACGGAGTTCAACAATATCGCCTACGTCTCTGGGCCTTTGTCTCAGTGGGTGAGGCTTTCTTATTTCTATTAAATTCTTCAAAAGCACATCAAAAAGTGTCAAATGGATTACAAACTAGTATGGATGTGTTCTTCTCGACCTTAAGAATCCAACACAACTGACGACACTGAAAAAGACTAAGCGTAGCTCTCGTAATTGGACCGCAAAGTTCCTCTCCTCAATGGCGTCCCTACATAAGAATGGATTTGACTATCAAATTCCTCAACATTTTTCCTTTTTTGAACCTCCCTTAGGCTTCCATTAACCTCTGGTTTATATAGGCTTGAAGTTGGCAACAACCTCACAACTTCCTCCCAAGACCCGACCTCAAAAAGGGCTCCAAATCCTCCAATGATGGACAAAATCTCCCAAAAAAAGCCTAAAAATCAATTAAAATCATATTATAAAGTTGAAAAACCCAAAATTGAGCAAATCTGGGTGCAACTCCTGAATTTCGTCCCCTGGTCCTATGGCATTGTTCCATGCATCCTTGGGCTGGTGTGCTCCTAGTCCTTAGCCCCCTAAACTCGATCCTTGGTTGTTTGAATGGCCATATGGCCTTGGCTATGGCTTCCACGCGACCCCCCCGAATCCATTAGGCGGTTAGCTCTTGGTCATTATCCCCTGGTCGGACGGGGCTAGCCCCCTCGACCGGGGTTTATCTCGAAATTCGTGCCAACATTATTTTAAATATAAAGGATGTCTTCTATAATAAGCAACAAGTATAGCGAAGGTGGTAGCCCAAAGTTTGTTAAATTATTACCCAGCCCTGGAGGTCGCGGGTTCGATTCCCTCGGAGGCGGAACAAACCTTTTACCCAACCAACCTTGGCCAAATCCAGGGTGCCACGTGGCACCCTGTGATTGGGCCACGTGTCACCCTAGGATTGGTCCATACTGTTGACACAACTTCCCAGTCACTTTCCACGTCATTCGACGTACAACCCAGTCATCTGCCACATGTCACTGCCACGTCTGCCTGTCGTACTACTACGTGTCAATCCATACTGTCACATCCTCTGGAGTATAGTCCAGTCACCTACAATGTGTCACTGCCACATAAGCCTGTCGTACTACCCGTTGTCGTCCGTAAAGCCACATGTCATCCTATCATTAGGATACGTCACTGTACGAATTGCCATGTGTCATCCATACAATGACACGTGTCAAATCCGTACAGTGCCAACTTAGCCCAAAAGTGATGAATCCGAGTGACACATGTCACCTCCTAGTGATGCCATGTCAGCATGATGACATCATCATGATGTCATGATGACATCATCCTGAATTCATGCTGATTTCACCCATCATACCTGCTGACATCAACGTTGACTTTGATCCAATTGAATTTTTGCCTATTTGGGAATTTGATCAGAACACGATAACTTTCGCATACGATATCTGTTTGAGGAAAAAAATTATATGGATAGAGTCAACATGATGAGATGGACACAATGGCGTTGGTTTCGTTCGATTCCAAGAACTTTTATTTTTAGGCCTTCCTGGATCCATTTTGGATCAGGGACATTCAAGCTTGGGATGGCTCAATTGTAAAAGCCTATGAAGTGGTGCATTTTTTGGGGTCCCACTTTCGTGAGCCCACTAGATGCACCATTCAATAAATATTGGAAGTTATTTCTAAATTTCCAAAAGTTTTTTCATAAGAAACAAACAATAGTTTAAAAGTGGAAGTGACGGAAAAATAAATCTTTACTACACTCACTTATATGCAGAAGGGGAAGAGCCCCGATCCAGACAAGATACATGATCTAGATTATTTTTAGAACAAAATGAAGGAAGGAATATAACAATGAAATATACATAGATATTTCAATAAAAACATAGATACAATAATGAACGATTTTTATTAATGATAGAAATGTACATAAACTGTAAAAATACAGAGTGAATGAACTTGTTAGAATGGTGGCATCTTATCTCTGAGAAGATATGTGATGGCTACACTCATTCACAAGATGATGATGATGTTCACAATGAGTCTCCAAGGGCCTTTTCAACATGAAGAAAATCCAAAACTATAACCCTGGAAGATGAAACGCCAAAAGGTTTGTGGGCCCTGTTTGGGGTAGTTTACACGTCAACTTACCAAGGGCGTAACTTTTGCATACGATCTCTGTTTGGGGTGCACAATAGCTCGTTGGAAACGTATATCCAATTAATACACATTTTTCCATCACAATCTAACTAAGTCTTATAGTGTGATTGTGGCGGGCCCAAAAAACGTTGTTTAGGGCCTCAAAACGACCCCAAAAGTTTAGGACCTGAAAAGCTGTAAAAAACATTGCCAAGGTGGAAACCTTTATTTTGAGCTAGTGGAATAGGTGGGTGGCCAACGATTTCCGCCTAGATCATGACCAATTGAATTTTATGTTTATTTTTATGATTTGATTAAACAATACTTACATAGAATGCTATGTGAGTCATAGAGGGTCGACAATGTTCTAGGTTCGTTTAATTCCACTTTCATCGTGTTGATTCCTAAAAAGAAGGATGGGAAATATTTTGGAGATTTCAGACCTATATCATGCTATAATGTAATATTTAAAACAATGGAAATGATCATAACATGAATACTGAAATCCATCCTCAGTGAAATTATATCCGATGCACAATTTTGATTCTTACATAAGAGAGAGATCCATGACACAATATCTCTAGCGCAATAAACTTTACACTCGACCCACATGCATAAACAAGCGACCTCTATCCTCAAATTGGATCTCTCTAAGGCGTATGATAGAGTAAGTTGGATTTACTTGTGACTATTTCTCATTCATATGGGGATAGATGTATTAGTAGTAATTTGGATCATTAGTTGTATTCATAATCCTACCTTTGCGATGCTCATTAATGGTGTGCCCTCTAGATTTTTTCAAGCAACTAGGGGAATTCACTAGGGATGTCCTTTGGCCCCCTTTTTGTTTCTTCTTGTAGTAGAGGCATTGAGAATTCTCATTAAGGATGCAAAAAAAGGGGTCTTTTAAAAGGAATATCTGCAGACATAAATGAAATATTGACCCACCTACTATTTGTTGATGACTTCTTATGTTTTTCTAATGATTCCCCGATTGACGCAAAATATTTGTAGGCCATTCTAAATATTTTTTACAGGGATATCAACATGGTCATTAGCACAAATAAATCAAGTATTCTTCTTAATAAAATTCCTGATAGATATGATCCCTTGATCATATATCAACTCAACTTCCCAATAAAGGAATTTCAGGTCGACCTCAAATATTTGGGTTTTCAAATTAAACCTAACAATAATCACTTCCAGGACTAAGTCTAGTTGTGTAAGAAGGTGGAAACATGCATTTCACATTGGGCTAACCACACTTTGTCAAGAGGAGGGCGCCTCACTCTGGTAAAAAATGTTCTGTAGAGCATATCGATGTATTAGACAACCATTGTTGCCACTCCTAAAAGAATTCTTTCTAGAATCTCAAAACTCAGTTTTAGGTTCTTGTGGGTGGGCTGTAGAACATCTGGAGGGATCCCTTTGGTCAAAATATCAAGGGTCGCTCTTCCTAAGCATTTAGAATGATGGGGTCTCAAGAATTTACATATTTTATCTCAATCTCTGGTTGCTCACAATCTATGGAGGTTGATCCATAATTAGAGGCTTTGGGGGTGCACTATGAAATCCAAATATATGAAGGGCATTTCGGTGGAATATTTGTTTACGTGACATCACAATTCCTCAATAGGATCCATAGTTTGGAGGGCCCTTGTTCGAGATTTTCCTTTGGTCTGGAAGTGGAAGGCATGGGAAATAGGAAGTGATAGAAAATTCAGAATCGAGCAGGATCCTTGGGTGGGGTCCCAAAATAATTACATTCTTCCTGACTCTTTGATTTGGAAATTGCATGAAGATGGTATTTATTTTCTGGAAAACGTGGTTGTTCAAACCTCACAGATGCGAGGTAGAGAAGGATGAAAGTCTAGTGACGAGCTTGGCCTCTCAACCCCGAAAGAAGATGAGTGGGAGTGTTTTGTTCATTTTCTGATCCAAAATCACATTAGGATCAATGGGGAGGCGAAATATACTCTCATTTGGACAAGAAACCCAAGCTCTTGAGAATATACAACTAATCTAGGTTATCAATCTTATATGGAGTCTCAATATGAAGGTGAGAAAAAATGGTGGTGGGTGAAAAAAATGGTCATGGGCGCCCATATGGAAGCTCATGGACCCACTTAAATGTAATATCATGTCCTGGTTATCATTAAGTAACAAATTGCTTACATGGGACAATTGTGTCAAACAAGGCTAGATAGGTCCCCGTGTTTGTAAGATTTGCATGGGGGTAGCCGAAACAACATCTCACCAGTTCATCTCATGTGCATTCACAGAACGTGTGTTGGATTTAATCAAGGAAGACTTAGGTCAAACCAATGATTGGAATAGTTTTTCTATTGAGGATTGTTTCAAGAGTTAGCTCTCTGACAAATAAGTGAAATTGTACAAAGGATTTCCATGCATCCTCGTCAATACCAATTGGTGGGCCTCTAACTATGGAACATTTAGAAATGAGAGCATTCCCTCTAATGTTGTGGTAGGTCTGGTGCTCAAGATAACTAAGGAGTTCAATCTTGACCCAAAAGAAATGAAAACTAGAATCCTCACCGTTCCATAGTTGATGCTTGATGTGCCTTGGAGAATTTTCTACAACGCATCTCAGGGACACCCTCCCAAGTGTCGGGTCAGGGTGGTAATCTATTTTTCACAGGGTCACTTTATGCGAATCAAGTATCCCCCCAACTTAGGAACTAACACCAGAGCCTAGTTTATTGGTCTATGGACCATGTTCAAGATTATGCACAAAAAAGGCATTATGAAAATTCAAATATTTGGGGACTCAAAATTGGTTGTGGATTGGGTAAACGGAAGAGTCATTATTACAGATATCCAGTTGAAATTCATGTTGCAAGACATTCATATTGATCTAAACAACCTGGAATGGTTCTTCTTCCAACACCTATATCAAGAGCTTAATGCACATGTCCATTCCCTTTCAAAATAAGTGATGGTGTTACCCTCTGGTGCCTTTGGTATATATGAGTTCAACAAAAGAGTGGAAACATAATCAATGGAGTTTTAGCTGTGACAAGATCTTCAGCAAGTACATGATCATGGAGAAGTCTCAAGATATTCCAGATGTATAGTTTTGGATAATCATTTGTTTTGTAAGTTTATTTTTGAATTGATTAGAATGACTAAGAGTTATAGTGTAAATTATGAATGTTTTCAGAAATTTTGGGGAGACATAAGTGCCCTTTGGACGGAAAATAGAGTTCCATGTCGGAATAACAATATGCATATTTTTTTTTTATAAAAATATAATATTTTTTTCAAGAGGATAAAAAAAAGAAGTGGTATGAGGAAGATATTGAATAACTCATTTATCACATAGTAATTGATTTCAATCCATCTTCTTCTGCTTTTCTCTTACACACACCGACACACTTTCCCATCTTTTTATATCAATCATATGGAAATGAAGGCTGAAATTGGAGACCATGCAAAGCTTTAATTGGAGATATTGTAGTAAAAGTGAGACCTTGAGGAATTTTGGACCTCCTTAGTTTTTCACGTTTTATACATCTTAATATTATAATGGTTTTAATGTGCAAATACTAATATAGATAAATCACACCTAACCAAACAAAGTATATGACTTCAACTTTTATATCTATATTGAAATTTGTTTTCGTTGTGTTATTGCTAAATTCATTTTGCTTGATAATTTGTAGTATCTTAGACTTGAAATCAATATCTATGATTAATTTCCGTCGTATCATTTCTTCAATTAATTAATGCCCCGAAGCATTTTTCATAGTGATACCAAAATCAATATAGAGGATTAATTTCATTCACCGAATAATTTTTCATAGTATTATGACTAAAATCAATGCACCCTATTGTTTTATGTTATATCATTGTTAAAATAAATACAACTACTTGATTATACTAAATCACTTTTCATTGTCTCATTACTTAAATCAATGTATATTTTTTTGCATTATGTCATTGTTGAAATCAATGCAACTAATTTCTCTAAATCGTTTACCATTGTGTCACCACTAAAATCAATATGCCCTATTGTTTTGTGTTATATCATTATCAATGAAATCAATGCACCATATTGTTTTGTGTTATATATCATTGATAAAATGAATACAACTACTTGATTATGTTGAATCATTTTTCGTCGTATCATCACTTAATGCATGTTGTTTTGCATTATGTTATTATTGAAATCAATGCAACTAATTGCTCTAAATAATTTATCATCGTGTCATCACTAAAATCAATGCATTGTATTGTTTTGCATTATGTCATTATTGAAATCATAACAACTAATTGCTCTAAAACATTTTTCATTGTACCATCTCTAAAACAAATGGACCCTATTGTTTTGTGTTATATCATTGTTGAAATCATTTCAACTCCCTTATTTCTCTAAATTATATTTTTAATATCATCATTGAAATCAATATGCCATATTGTTTTGTGTTATATCATTGTTGAAATCAATGCAAGTATTCAATTATTGATATTGCATTCTCTTTTAGTTTCCATTATTGGAGAATATCAATAGTATAAACCCAAACCTCTTGAATTTTGAAACACTCTTTATATTGATAAGTGATTAAAGCATAATTATATATCTTAAGGCATACTTATACATCTTGAGAAGCTTTTCATCCTCTTCAAATTGAATTATTATCTCAGCAAATCTCAATATACTTTTTATTATTTTACATTTGAAACAATTTGAAAATGGATTGATGTCCAAAACCCTACTACTTTTATCATATTAGACTCATTAAAAAGAAATCTTCTATATTTATATGATACATAATAAATATGTGATATCTCGTGCTAAATTTTAAGTTTCCAAGCAATCAAAATATTCTAGAAATTAGCAACTAAGAGAAGGTTGGTCCTATAACATAAGCTTGATATTGATATAGATTTAATATTCATTTTAATAATTATTTATGAATATTATTGAAATTTGTAATAATTATTCAAAATATTATACTCAATTCCAATTGTTTTTATAGTTAGTTATCTCTGTATAAAATATATCAACATAATAAAACCGTGCATAAGACCCTAAAAACAAACCCTAATTCAAAAAGAACATTCACAAATAAGTTGATGTATATATCCAGATTATACACACTAAGAATTACTAAATTTAATCTAACATATGATCCATTAGTGATTCACTTAAATTCTAGATATAATCTATATGTTACTATGGATCATATTCTTAAAGTTGATATTGATATATAAATATATCTAGATATAATGTAAATTAATGTAAATATAATCTCACATATAGAATAATCTATGGATCATAATATAATATATCATATAGATTATTATTTTTCATAATATATAGATTCTAGATTATTTATCATATACATAGATTCTGAGTTAAGTGTGAATTGATTGAATCATTCTTTAGGGTGAAAAATATTACTTAATTTTGTTTGCATGTCAAATGAAATGGAATCTAATATATGGTATATACATCATGAGTG
>JASDQU010107134.1:94954-110024 GCA_032191745.1 Picea mariana
ATAAAACAATCTTTCGAGGTATAAATAATATTAATTATATAAAACTTGGCAATTATAACATATAAATAAATATTTCCATGTTTAAATAATATTAGATATATAAAACTTGGAAATTATAACATGATAATTTATACAATATGCAATTAGGTTTTAGTGATATTGAGTATGCACTTGTAATTGAATTTCATCATCGTTATAACACAATTATGATGCTAAAATAACTTCATGAAATATGTAGCCTGATGAAATCATGAAATATGTAGCTTGATGAAATTGGATCTACTCATTCCCGATATATATATATATATATATATATATATATGATGATGAAAATTGTGCATGATAGATTCGGAGGGCCACATGTTCCACTATTTATTTTGGTGTTGACATAGAAAATAATGTATCTATCCACATATGATGTACATTATGCATGATAGATCCACAATTATCTCTAATGCAACTCAATGCCACTAAAGAAAATCATTTAAACTCAAAGGAGATCTTTACATTGCAACTCACCTAAAAAAAATTGTAAGTCTTTCCCATATCTTAGAGAGCACAACTAAGACACAAAGATTGTTCACATATCATATTGTTTTTAATTAAACCTAACAAAATATATATTTTTTGTTTTTAAATTTTTACATTAAAGTTGACATTGTTTATACACACACACACACACACACACACACACACACACACACACACATGTGTCAACTCTAGGTTAAGCACATAAGGAATTACGCATCTCCTTCTCTTTCCTTTTAAACTTTTACATTAAGATGACATTGTTTTTTTTTAATTAGTCATATTATATTATTATTTTTAAATGGACACATGTCAACTCTAGGTTGAGGACAAAAGGAATTACATATCTCCCCCATACTGGTTGTAGAATGGGTCTCCCAGCACAAAAATGGTCACTTAAACTTGTTTCTGTAGAGAATAATTTCTTTAATTTGATTGCATTATAATTTACAATAATTAATTTCAATGTTTGAGTGAGTTAATTATATAGGATACACATGTTTTGTATTTTGGAATAGTTTCTATGACATTAAAATCTCCTTTCTCCTTTTATAACAATTCAAAATTGAAGACACATTGTTCCCCTCCCTTGTAATTTTTTTGCTCCATAAGGAAACAAAGTCTTCTATTTCTTTATTTTTTCTAGCTTAGAAGGTTTCTTTACCTATAGGCATGACAATCGAGGTTGAATTCTAGGTAAGTGAAGACAATCCCCAATAAATGAATGCCACATTAATCAGGGTGACCAATTTCATCTCTAAATAGAACTTTACATTGCATATATGTCGTGCCATCAACAAGCTAGAATTCAAAGTATTAACATATCCTTTGATCCAACAATCTTGCTTTCTAAAGGATGTTTGAATTTTTTTATTTTAAGTAAAACTCAACGCGTTTAAATCCCCATTGGGATCATCATCAAGAGCTTAGATAAAGTGAAACAATGCTTGTTGGATAACAATTACCTTAGCCTACAATATATATAATTTAATTATACCACACCCAACTTAAAGTATAGGTCGACTATTCTTTAAAATTAATTTTTTTATGAGACAATTATTGTTTTTAAGCACATGAATTAGTGGTTTCCACTTTTCATTGAGTTTCAAGCCTTCATCCTATTGAGTTTGTCTGGTTTTAGTTCACTCTCAAGGGATTCCATTACTTTCCTCTTCTTAGTGGTTGACCTTTGCAATGATCTTGACATCTTCCAAACAAACTTGGTGGCTAGTTTTTGAATAATGTTCTACCAAGGCAGAGCTTTGAGTTTTTCTTCATTTCAATTCTGAGCCATGTTCTTTGAATATGATATTCATCAATATAAACGTCTTTCCAATTAGAATTTTATGCATGGGATGGTATCAAGTATACCCCTTTGTACATGCCATGATTGATTATATCTTTGGTTTAGTACACCATTCTTATTATGGTGTTTGGAGGGGGTAATTCCACACCAATGTCCCATCTCTTCAATATTGTAGCCAATTTATCTTATACGTCCTTCATATGAGGACGACATATTTTATTTAATTGAGTGTCATTCCTTAGTGTACCACTATCCCTTCTTGATTTAGCCATGGTCATATTAAATTGGTTTTCCTTATATCCATTCTTCCTAGATGTATCAACCAAATGATTTTTCTTGTTGTTCTACATGCTCTTTGTAAAAAATTCTTATTTCCATGTTACCAAGGTGTTGGGCACTCTTAATTTTTTGAAAGGGGAACAATGCGAGTCAGTATGCACACATCTATTGATGTGTGGGTTTCATACAAACTTAGTGTGCCATTGATCTAGGTGGATATTGGTGGCCACCCACCTCTTCCAAAGACTCAACACGTTTCTCCATATTGGTAGTTTTATTAGAATTTTCTAGGTCTAAACTTGCATGGTTGTTTTTAGGCCCTAAACGATGTTTTCTAGGAAATTTCAGGGCTTGGATTTCTCTTCGACACACCAAGGCCATGTTGCAATATTCTAGTCCTTAATCAGATATTTCCAAGGAGATACTATGCATGCCAAACGAAGATTGTATGTGAAAGTTGTGCCCCTGAGAAGTTGATGTACAAACTAAACATTTCATGGCCCATGAAACACCTTTTGGTGCTACATCTCTTCGGGTTAGGGTTTTGTACATTTAGGGTTCTTTATTTAAGTTAAAAGGTCATTCTCTTTTCCTCTTGTAATCATATTTTTGTGAGTGAGCATAGCCAACATCTCCCTTCCTTCAGAGATAAGAAACCACCATGCTAGCTAGTTTTTGTTCTACAATACTCTGCTATTTTATTCATTAAGAGAAGTTCAATTTCCATTGTATTATTTTTTTCTTTGTTATATTGTTGTGTGTGTTTCATTTCGTTCCCTATACAATCCATACTAGTGGTATCAAATACATATTCTCCTTGTTTTTTTTTCTTGGTGCATGTCCTTGACAAGGTAAAGGTATAGAAAGTTGGGTCTCGAGCTAGTTTCACTAGAAGACGATCGCTCTCTCCAACCCAANGGAGAAGGAGATCCTATCAATATGTTGCTTGAGGAAGCCCTCATGCAATAGAGGAAAGTATGATGGAAAACTTTTGTCAGATCCTTTAATGACTATTGACAGTGGGTGAGGCACCTTCAACAAGAGTCCATTTCATAGGTGTGGCACCCTTCAAGGTACATGTTATTTTCTATATCCATTTATTTGAAGGCTGGGTAGATTTAGATATTTTAGAGAAATGGTTAAATATGTTAGAGGGTTATTACTCCGTTCAAAAATTTTCTGACACTGAAAAGATCACCTTTGCACTCTTTAAAGCCCCTCCCCATGTCAAATATTAATGAGAAATCTACTAGGAAATACATAACAAAGATGAGTCTATAACATTCAAGGCCGGATCCACTTAGGCATCCTTTGTTGATGACCTCAAGGAGGAATTATACCTTGTTGGAAGCTATGATGATCGGTACATGAGATGGATGACTCTGCATAAGGAGAGAGACTAGACATTGTTGGAGTACACCAACATATTCCATACCTTGTTCTCAAAGATGGGTATCAAAGAATCTAAGCAACACCTAGTTTTGAAGTACCGCAATGGCCTACATAGGTACATCCAAGAATATATGTATTTCTTGGACATCTCCTCATCGAGAGTCGCTTATCGATATGTTTTCAAAATCGAGCAAAAATTTAAGCATCAAAATAAGTGGGAGTTTGGGTATAAAAATATGCCACAACATAAGTATGGTAAAGGTGGCCCCAACTCACAAAACAAGGGATAGAGAAGGGAGAGATAACCTCTAGACAACCATTCCAAGCCATATGAAAATAAGGGTAATGAGAAGTTGAAGGACACTGGAAAGTGATATGATTTCCAAAAATCCCCTGGCACAACACTGATGAATGTCATTCGAAAAAATCATTGTTGGTCGAGCTTAAAGAAATAGATTCAAACCCTAAATTAGACTCTGATTCAAAACATTATAAGGGAAAGTGAATCATTGATGCAGAAACCAATGAAATGATTGCAATCACAAATATCCAACCATATCAGTCATAGGAACTTGAGGAGGGGGAGTGCCTCTTCAATTCATAGATGTGGATGAAGGAGACCCTACTACATATCATTATTGAGAGAGGGAGCTAGAAAAATCTGATATTAGACAAGGTCATCAAGAGATTGAAGTTATCGACAACACCACACCCCCAACCATACACCATCATTTGGTTGAGCCAGGGACAAGACCTTCATGTCAGCCAATGATGCCACATGTCTTATGGCATCAATCCCTTCAAATATGAGGTACTATGTGATGTTTCCCCACTCAAAGTTTGTGATGTCCTTTTAGGAAAAACCTATATGTGGAAACATCATGTTTTTTATGACCCCCAATCCCGCAGTTTCATTATTACTTTGGGAGGTTAGTCCTACAAGGTACCAAATGTAGTTCTAACTACTACAATTTCATTGATATTGGAAAAATAGTGTTGAAAGGTAATCTCTCATATTGTAAAGTGTGTCCTATTTATGGTTCAGTAAAAATATTAACATAAGGTCACCATGACCACCACAAATTTAGCACATGATCTCTCTACATAGAAGAAGTAGGAGGACAAAGTTGTAGATGAATATATAGACATATTTGCCTCATAGATAGGGGTGCCTCTACACTATGAGGTCAAACATCCCATTGAATTGATACTTGATTCTCCCTTACCCAATGGTCCAATATACAAATGCTCCCTTTTGGAGAATGAAGAAATAAAGCATCAAATTCATGAGCTCACCTACAAGGGCTACATTCAACTGATCTCCTCGCCTTGTGGGAGCCCAATCATGTTGGTGTGGAAGAAGGATGGCATGTGGTGACTTTGTATTTATTATAGAGCCCTAAATAAAATAACATTAAAGAAATGATACCCTATCCCATGGATTGATGATCTTCTTGAACAACTTAAGGGTGCCAAATTATTTAGTAATATTGATCTGAAGTGAGGCTACCACTAGATTATGATAGAAAAAACTGATGTATGGAAGACAACCTTCAAATATAAAGAAGGCCTTTTTGAGTGGTTGGTCATGCCTTTTGGCCTAACTAATGCTCCAATGAGATTCATTAGGATGATAGATGATATCTTGTGGTTGTTCACAAAAAAATTTGTGGTCGTATATTTGGATGACATCCTCATCTTCAATCAGACCTAGGAAACACAAGTTATATTCCAATCTAGAGAAATTATCATTTGTCATGTAGAGAATTCAACAGTTAGGATACATCATGGATGAACATGGGGTGCATGTGGACCTAACCAAGATCTAAGTCATTTAAAATTGGCTAGCCTTGATAATTCTGATATAGCTCCATAGATTCTTTGGCCTTTCCAACTTCTATCGTAGGTTCATTTTGGGGTTCTCTCATATTGTTTGGCCCCTAAGTCAAGTCACCAAAGGTGGAGCTAAAGACAAATTTTTCTGGTTTGAATCATAGCAAAAAGAATTCCAGGATATGAAACATTGCCTCTTCTTTGCACCATGCCTCAATTGCTAGATCTGCAACAACCATTTAAGATTAAGAAAAATGCCTTTGATTATGTTATTGGTGCAGTCCTCACTCAGTAGGGACATCCATTGGCCTATCACAATGAAATGTTATATAATGTTGTTCAGAAGTATTCCACTTATGATAAGTAGATGTACTCCATTGTGCAGACATTTAGACAATGGAAGAATTATATTATGGGAAAGGAAATGATCATCCACAATGATCACAAGCCTCTACAATTCAATGCAGACACAAGGAAAGTTGCAGAATCACTGCCATTAGAAGTGGTCCACATATTTGCAATGATTCCAATTAAACATTAAGTACAAGAAGGGAAACAACAACCCTATTGTAGTTGACTTAGTCACCCCCCAGTTATGGTATTGTTACCCTCTCAGGTTTCCTTGTGTTGGATATGTGTTATATTCTTTACATATGTGTGGGGGTGCATCAGATTTGACAATTGTGTTTGACGATCCCTATTTTAGCATTTTTCGTTATTTTTAGAGGTTTTATAAATTAATCTTGGATTAAGCGATTATGGTTTTGGTAGTTGTGGAATACATAAAATATGGTGTATATATTGTATTGTGAATAGTGAAATTAATACAATGAAGAGTTGAGAGGTGTGGCACCAAGGAATGATGGTTTTCCCTTGGTTAAGGGTTTCCAACGTAAATCTCTATGTACTATGTGTATGAGCCATTGATTAATTTATGTTTTGCTTAGAATTTATATGGATTTCTTTACTTCACAAGTTTAAAACTTACACCTTGGAGCTTGAACAATTCTTGCAAAAAAATGTTGGTGGAATTTGGATCACGATCAAAGACAATAGGGTGAGACATTCCATGGAGTTTGAAGATATTATCCATAAAAAGATATCTATTGTGGACATGGTGAATGGGTGTTGGAGAGTGCAGAAATGATCATATTTAGAAAGGTGATATACTACAACCATGTTTATTGACTTATTGCATGATTTGGGTAAGCCAACAATGAATTCCATAGAAATATCCGTCCATATAGCATGTGGAATAGAGAGTGGTTGGAGTGTGCTTGGATTTTTTATTGTTTCGACCTTATTTTTGTTGAAAAGTATCACATTTGACCACAAAGGTGCAAATTTCATGTTTCATTCCTTCCCATAAAAAAATATGTTTGACCCGTTCATAGGTTTTGTGAAAGGATGAATTACCAGTTGTGGGAGAAGCATGAATTTCAAAGAGCACAAGGTGAGATTGTTTTCTTAAATACAAGAGACCTTTATAGCAAAGCTCTTCATTGTGCCAAAAGTATCTCAGAGAAACCTAAGGATCTTGTTGTAATTGTTGGATCAAGCAAGAAAGTTTTGGATCTTGCAACCACTCTTGGCGAACGACTTGTATCCAATATGCTACTATGAAAGAGAGGGAAACGAGGGACACTTGTTCTTCATATTTCCTTGAAAGATAATCAACATCCACATTTTCTTTCCCCTTCTTGTAAATGATCTCATAATCATAATCAAACATCTTGGTCACCCATTTATGTTGCTTGGGGGATGAAATTCTTTGTTCCAAAAAATACTTGAGGCAACTGAAGGAATTTTCAATTACTTCCTAATTAAGTTAGTAAGTGACTGAAGAGTTGTACATTCAATTATCAATCTGAGGTTGTATATTGCTTATGAACTATCGTACACTGTATATGCAAGAGTAGTGTTGTAAATTTCCAAAGAGTTGTAGTAATTTTAACATCACAAATCAAGATTTCAATACAATTAATTAAGTCACTAATTTACACTACTCCTTGAATTTATACTTTGCAGGAAAATAAATGTCACACTTGCAAGGAAAGTGAATCATGCTTGCGGAAATTAAATCACTCTTATGGAAAATAAATCATGCTTGCAGAAAGTAAATCATGCTTGAGGAAAGTAAGTCACACTTTGTGAAAGGTAAATCATGCTTGTATAAATTAAATCACACTTTGTGAAAGGTAAAATACACTTGTGGAAAGTAAATCACACTACCAAAAATGAATCACTCTTGTGGAAAAGGAAATCACACTTTGCAGAAAGTAAATCACACCAGTGCCTAATGGTGACTTGCTCAAGTATGATGATAACCTTGACTTGTTGTATCAATTATGTAATTGTTCGTACAATGAGATGTATTAAAATCACATTATCATTTGATTCATAAGAGAGTGACAACTCGTAAAATCAATAGAATATCAATCCCAAACTGTGAGAGAAAAAAATGTCACAAATATGAAAGCACATAAAGTAAAGTAAAAGTTGCAAGTGGAGTTGCAACAACGGAGCTGCATCAATGTGAGTTGCAACAATGGGAGTTGCAACAATGTCTGTGGTCCACAAATTGTTATAAATCTGCATAAAATTGATCACACTTGAGTCACAACATAATTCAAAACATAAAGGAACTAAATACTAAGTGTTCCTGAATTACAATTAAATGTGTATGAAATATGGAATTGCAGCAAAACAAAACAACTCTAAAAGTAAAGAAACACCAAATAGACACTAATCCTATGTTATTTTACAGGTAGTACCTGACTAAGAAGGGGGGCCTTCCCCCTTATATAAGGCACTGGATTACAAAATCAAAATAGCCTGAACACTCAACACACCATCATGTGAACAAGATGAGAAAGGAAATTATATTGCATAAGTTTTGAGTTGTACAATATAACTGAATATTATTTCCAGAATCATTCCCCGAGATCAAGGAAAGATGGGGTTTTTATACAATACATTCAATGTCTAAATAAAAAAATGAGATGAATGGACACCCATTAGAATTAGTTTGTTCATCCCTTTACATTGATATCGTTAATTTTTAGAAAAGAGTTGGCATGAGTTGACTTGGATCAACTGGGTGACAGTTGGTAGGAGAATTGTTTCTTCTTTTGGTTGTCCACTTGTCTTTCGTAACCTATCCATGTGAGGAGTGATCTATGACCGATGGTTGTAACACTGATTGATGCATTGGAAAACTTTGTCTCAAATTTGCATCAACATGAGTGCGTTTGGAACTGTAGCAGTTGTATCGTGCTCGGAGTTTCAACACTTATAGAGGAGTTGCAGCTCCTATGAGGAGCTGCAACCACTATATTTTCTCTTGTATAACAATGTTAGTGCAAGGAGGTAACAATTTACTTAAGAAATATGTAAGAATGGAATAAAAGTAGCATATGGGGGAAGATTCATACCTTGGTGAAAAATGAGACAAACTATATGAGGAAGGTATCAAGAGATGATGAATAATGGAAAAATGGTAAGGAAAAAGGTACTAAATGGGTGCTGAAAATATGCCAATTTAGGCACCCGTCATCTCCCCCGGCCCAAAATTTTTGCATGTCCCTATGCAACCAAAAATAAGTCAAGGTTAGAGGAATCAAGATGTCCATGGAGGTTGTTGATACTGCAATCCACCTCCCCTTCTTTCTCTGGGTGACTACATTCTTCCTTTTCATTGGTGCTAGGACTTATTGTAATTTCTTTCTCCTTTATTGGTCCCTGCTTTGTTTCAGTTTTAATAGCTTCATCAATCATCATAAAATATGTGGTTTGTACATTCAATTCTCTTGTTTCCTTGGTTCAAGTTGTCTCTTCTAGCTTAATGGAGGGTCCCCTTGTAGCAAGATAACTTGCTACAGGGTAACCTAATTTCTTATGTGTATTTTCTTCATCGAGTTCATCCTTCAGCATTTTGAGGTTGAGTTGTAGTTTCCATTTTTTCATCCTCAACATTCTATTATGTTTTACAAGATATTTGTATACATGCAAGGAATGTGGAATGCTTAGCCAATTTTTAACAATGACCTTTTCTTTAGGACCAACAACCTCATGTTCTAGTTCATGTTTCTTTGCTTCTTGTGCATTAGTAGATCTTTCCCCAAAAGTGCTTCCCACTAGTTCTTGGGAATCATTAACATCTGGTTCAGGTTCCTTTTGTTGTGATTCTTTTGGATTAGTAATTCCTCCCCCATAAGTTCTTCTTGTTGGTTCTTGTGGATAAAAAAGAGCCTTTGGTTCTAGTTCCTCTTTGTCTAATTCTTGTGAGTTGGCAAACCTTCCCCCAAAAGTGCTCTCTATTGGTTTTTGTGGATCAACATGAGTCTTTTCTTCTAGTTATTCTTTCTCTGATTCATGTAGTTTGGAAGACCGTTCCTCAGAATTTCTCTCTACTAGTTCTTGTGGATCAAAATGAGCCTCTGCTTCTGGCTCCTCTTCTTTTATATATATTTGAAGGACGAAAACAATCCATTATCCAATAGTTCCTCTTATTGGTTCTTTTGGGTCAACAAGAGCCTCTGTATCTATTTATTCATCGGTCTCCAAGTTATTCCCTTTCACTGGTTCTTGTGTGTCAATGGGGGGATTTGTTTCCATTGCTTCATCAACTTCCAAGTCACCCATTTCTGCTAGTTCTTTTGGATTAGCAGGTTTTTGTTGTTTTTGTTGAGTTGCATCCTTGGAGGTATACCTCATTATTATTTTATTTGAAACACGAGGTTGCCTCTTCTTGTACCCTCTTACTCTCTTTATGTAGGGTTTGGTGTTGGCGACCTCGACATCGTTGTCATGGATTTATTTTCTCAGGGTTACAATACTCAAGCCCATTTCTGTAGCTTCCCTCTTAGGTCTTTTTTGCTAAGGAGTGTTAGCATTTGGGGTTACTGTAGTTGTGGCATTGTTTCTCAGAGATGGAGTTGTAGTCGTTTCTTCTTCTGGTGTTAGAAGTGCACCCATTACTATCTCTGGTGTCGAAAGTGCGACAATTGCTTCCTCTGCAACTATAGTTGGTGCTTGGACAATGAAATTCCATGTTCAACCCTCCTTGTGCAGGGCATGTTCCACTAGAAACTTAATAATCCCATGGTGTGAAATAGTGTCCCTGAGATTCTTCGATCTCTACGCAAGTGTCGTCATGGTCTGTAAGGTTTTAGAAATAAAATATGGCATGTTGATTGGTTGACCATGTCTAAGGTGGTCCAAGAGTCAAATATGTTGAAGGTAAATGACCCTATAGCGACCCTTGCATGTAAAATAACATTGCATGAATATGGCCACTTCTTTCCAAGGGTGTGGCAAAGACTTCCTTTCGAACCATGTGCCCTTCTTTACCAATGCTTTGCTAGGCTCAAGGAATTGTCGCAGGATTTTGGGCTTGGAGGTTCTTCTGGAATAACGCCTTTCTCCTTTCTATGGAAAGCTTGTAACTTCCACCAATGCCTCTTATGTTACTTCCACTAGGGTACCTGCTACTATAGATTGTTCCACCTTGTTGGTAGCCAATTCACATTTTTTCTACTGTCCTTATGAGCTGCCTACACCAGTGCTTCGCAAACCTTGATTTTCGTCGCAATTCTCAAATAAAACGACACTTTTATTTTTTGCGCTGTTTGCACACTTACCTTTCTTCTTGTTTTCACGACTGTAAGCGTGAAAACTTGGTTTTCGAAGTTACATTAAAATCTTCACCGAATTGTCGTTATCATTCTTGTCGATATGCCCATTGCATTTACAATTTACTTATCGTTATACAGTTGGCAAGACCTTTTGATCTGTACTCATTTGGAATTCTTTGATTGATTATGTAATTTTGTTTCATAAGTGATTGAGTTTGTAATGCATTGATGATTGGATTTATATGCTCTTTGATCGATTCACTTGGCACATTGGTTACACAAAAACGCATCGGTGTTATGGTTAAACCCTTGGTATAATCGTTTCAAACAACACATAGTTTGTATAAATCAAACCCTTGGCATTGGTTTCGATTCATTTGTTTGGTTTTAAAACTATGGTAAGACTTTGGTTCGAGCAAATGTTTAATCCACTTACCATTGATTTCATTGGTTGATTGAATGGCATAATTGTTAACCTATACAATAGTGGGTTGAATAGCTATTTGCGCCGGCGGTTGTACTGTAGATACGACTGTTTTTCATGTAATGAAATAGCTCCACCACCTTCGCACAATATGTCATTAATGTCTTCCCCTATCCTTGTTTCACCTTCGCTGGTTTCGGGTAATCCCGTGAGCGTTCTTCCCCTGCGTATGTTGTGATTCAAACCCTGGCTCGTTCACATCGCTCACCGTGTGCTCCTCTCTATGGCACCGGTGGTGCGAATAGAGCCGAACGGTAGTCAAGCTCTGTTACTATTCGATAATGCCCGTAAGGATTTAGAGGATAGTGGATGGCTCACATTTGTATAGAGGTTCGAGGGTTTCAATCTGTTTGTTGCACAACAATTCGCCCTTACCTTTGATGGGTGTAGGGCTAAAGTAAGAGACATTCAGTTGGAACTGAATGAAGAGTTCATAAGCTCTGCCACAGGATTGGCAGCCACGGGCCAGTGATGGTTTAAAAACTCCAAAGTCGACGAGGTTCCATGGCCTTTGCTATTCGTATCACGAAAGGTCACATCCTGTCACAAAGGTATGCCTATTTCCACACTTAAACCCAGGTGGCACGATCTTTTGATAATGGTTAAATAATTCGTGACCTGTGAGGGTCGATATGGATTGGTTTTTCTTTATCACCTTCGAGTGTTAATGAATTTCATGGGCTATCCATTGAACATGCCATTTTACTTCCTGCGTAGTCTTTACAAAATGGCTAAGAGGTTCAAATGCGAGAAGGCTGATAGCAGCCTGTTTCACCATGGCTTGATTAGACTCATCGTCGTTCACCATTTGAACCTCCACGACGATAATTGGAAGGCCTTTCTTTCTTGAAATGGCTTTGTTGATTCAGAGTCTGTCCAAATTGACAAGTCTGTGGTCAGTGAGACTAAGGTCGGGCCACCCGTGCCTTTCCATTCTCTTCTACCCTCTCCCAAACCCTCGGTTGGCCCTGATATTGACCTACCTGACATCATTACAGACAAGGATGAGGCTGTAAATAAGCCTGTGAGTAAGAAGGTCAAGGGTAATCCTACTATCAACAACAAGGGTAAAAAGAATGCTTGATTGATATCGAGACTGGCCCGGAATAAACCTAAGCCTAGCGTCGACCAAAAGCCCATAGTTCTCAGCGAAGACTCAGACTCTGATATCGAGCGCTTCCTAGCTGGAGAGTACCCCTATTCCCAAGGCCTGTGCTCTGAGCCACCCTATGACTATGTTTCTAATTTTCCCCCATGCCTAAAGAATAATCCTAATTACCCAGGAATCAAACTACATAATGAAACCCTCGATGATTTAAACAAACCCTCACCTGCAATTTCGAAGCCCGAAAAAACATCATGCAGCCAATGTAATGTGTGGCTTGAGCGCTACTATGTCGACGTTCCCTTATTACAATCGAAGATCAAGTCTTTAGAGAACCAAGTCACCGTGTTGTTGAGAGAAAGAGACAAACTTCAAGCTGTTGACAAGAAGCAGAAAACCATTGGTTCGATCGTTTTTAGGAATGTCGAATTGACGACAGCCTTCGTTAATTTCAAACTATCATGACCAAGTTGTCTGCTGATTATCCAGGTATGAATTTCAATATCAATTTCGTATTATGAATTGCTTGGATTAATATAATGAATTGGTTTTTGAGTTTCGAATAGTTCTGTTTATTATTCGAAATAATTTTTTCGTAGTTTGATTATAAAAAACGGTTATGTTGTGAATCCTGTACAGTAGATTCATTTTAATAAAATCGAATATGGTTATGATTTGGGTATGCGATTTGGTCGTGCCCAGTTTAGCAATTGATTGGTTTTCATTGGGTTTGATTCGTTTTGAATAATTCTATTAGTTTGAATTAATGTGATTAATGAAGTTTGTTTTCGTTTAGATTTCGATTGCATATGACCTGTATAAGAGATTTTTGTGCTAAAATCAGAGCACGACTATGTTTGATTTGGTATGATTTCGTTGTGGTTGGATTATATCGACTCTGATTTAATTCTTATGATTTGACTTTGGAGCTATTTCGTGGGCTGAAATTGTTATGATCCTTTAGATATGTTATGCGTCATTATTAATGATTGGTTTAATAAATATGATGTAATCTTTTAAATCAGGAAAACAACTCTGTTCGACTTCGATTTGGCAAAAATGACTCTGTTTTGTATTGAATCGATATTCTCATTTGGCCTGTGTCGAAGATCTATTTGCTAAAATCATGGAAACAGTGTTAATTTCTGCCAACCTCAAAACGTTTCGTTCCTATTCGATTTGATTTACAAGTGGTTATTGTGTGCAATGATAAGCATGATTGTTTGTTTATATTTAATATAGTTATACCAATTTGAAAACAATCATGTTGATTTTGTTTGGATTCGATAATGATCTTGTTGATAATTGAATCAACATAAACTGTTGGTGTTGATTTCAATTGGTCCATGAAGACGATTTCATTGTTGTTGAGTTATCCAATATGATTCCGTTGACCTGAAATTGTGATAACAGATGGAACATAGTACATGTATCTCTGTAATCATTCGATTAATCATTATCTTGTTTGCTCTCAAATTAGTATAACAGTTTTTAATTTGAATGATTCTTTTGTTTTCAAATAGCAATTAGATACTTGTTTAATAGTTTGAATATATTTTTAAAAGTCGAATTGATTTTTAATACGATTCTGTGTTCAATTTAGACCAGCTACAGAATCGCAAGATTTTGTAGCTAGTCTTAATAATTAGATTTTTATCAATTTTATCTACAAAATATCCTTCTAACTTGTCTATTTTTGTCCTCTTTCAGGTACATACGAATTGCAATGATCAAATGGGCATGCTGTGACAGTTTAGGAGATATTTTGGATTTGTTTTTGTTTAGAAATAGAAACTTGGGATATTTTCCCAGATTTGTGTAAACTGTTTTGATAACCTCCACAAGGATGTTTTACCCTGTGGAAGGTCTTTAAATACTTGTTATTTTTTGTAATAAACTCATCATCCTCACTGTGGGAGAACCAGACTATGGATTTATTATACAGACTGAGATGAAAGTTGATGTCTTGTAACAACTTTCGCTTTCAATATATCAAACTTTTGTTTCAAATTTTATTCATATCATTTTGCAGTTGATTATAGACTACTTTAACTATCGTAATCTATTGTAGGTTGATGTGACTTGATTAATGTGTAATCTATATCTGATATCTCTTACTTAAAAAAATACAGCAATTACTTGTTTCAGTTAATGAATCACATATTTCTCTTCTTCGTTAATTGAATCATTTTATACAAATCCTTGCACGCAGATTTATCTAAATGTTATGATTTGTAAATTATAAGATTGTTGTAACTTTTATGACTTGTTTGTTCTGTTATCGATATTCAAAAGAGCACTGTTGCTTGCTGTTTACTAGAGGCTGGTAGAAGATTGATGCGGGTTTCCTCCCATCGAATAGCTGAACTGGATTCTTTACACAGGACAAATTGGAAAGCGTTATTACAGGTTAGCTTATTAGTATAATTTAATTAGTTTAGATAGATATATGTATAGTTTAGATTTGTAGTTAGAGTTATTATTTTAGTTGCTTAGTTTAGATAGTT
>JASDQU010107134.1:113806-152126 GCA_032191745.1 Picea mariana
GTAAGAGGACCGTTGGATCCGCACGTGGGATCGTGTATCAAGACCTCGCCGAGTCCCCGAGATGCGAGAATTCAACGGAATGCTGACTCTATTTCCAGCCAACGCGTGTCCACCCGTCGGCCGCGCGGTTCCACCTTATGCTCTACCACGCGTCCACACGAACCTCGGCTCCTCGGTACTTCGCGACTCGGCATCCACACGAATCTCGGCTCCTCGACACTTCGCGACTCGCGAATCCTTTGTGCCACATGTACTCCACTCGTGCTCCGCTATGGCCCACACTGCTCTCCAGCTGTCAGGGTATCGCCTCTCACAATCTCACGATCCCCGCGCCCAAATTTGCCACCCAGGCATGTCCGCTCTCACAGGATCTTTTTCTTCGCGGCCCGAAGAAATCCAAGGTCCTTCTATTTCTCTATCGGGAAATCTGCACCCACAACAATCTTCCCCGAGATCTCCCCTTTACTACCGGGAGATCAGCTAAATCTCGCTATCTCGCGAGTTAGTGACTTGAAACCTCCAACTCTTCCTTTCAAATTTTGCGATACCCGATCTGGCGATATGGGTATAGCTCCTTCCACATGCAACTGTGGGCTAGGATTAATGTTAGTGCCTCTCGCGACCTCGCAACCTCGCAACCTCGCGGGTTGAACCGTCGAGTTTTCACCCTCCTACTCCGCGAGTCCCCGAGATGCGAGAATTCAACGGAATACTGACTCTATTTCCAGCCAACGCGTGTCCACCCGTCAGCCGCGTGGTTCCACATTATGCTCTGCCACGCATCCACACGAACCTAGGCTCCTCGACACTTCACGACTCGGCGTCCACACGAATCTCGTCTCCTCGGCACTTCGCGACTCGCGAATCCTTTGTGCCACCTGTACTCCACGCGCGCTCCGCTATGGCCCACACTGCTCTCCAACTGTCAGGGTATCGCCTCTCGCAATCTCGCGATCCCCGCACCCAAATTCTTGAACCTTTTCTTGCGAGGTCCCGATACATGATCCCACGTGTGGATCCAACGGTCCTCTTACGATCTGGATCCAACGGCTGTCCTTCTCTCACTACCTCACGACCTCGCGACTTGGAGTACCCAATGCTTGGGCTCTCACCTTGCGAACTCCCAAGTTCGCGAGATCTCTCGATCTCTCGCCACCTGTCCCCTCAGATGGATGGCTCCAATATTCTCGCCACTTTTCCGCTTCGCACCCTCGCGCCTCGCGACTTTGAATACCCAATACTTGGGCCTTTACCCTGTGAACTCCCGAGTTCGCAAGATCTCTCGATCTCTGCCACCTATCCTCCTCAGATGGACGGTTCTTAGCCTTCTTGCCACTTCGCTGCTCGCGAAGCTGAAGGACTTCCCTTTCGGTCCTCCAATGCCCGAGTCTGCGAGATGAGAGAATCTCCTTACACACGTCCTCCACAACGAACGGTTCGGATCTTGTAGGGATATCGCGTCTCGCGATATCGTTGTTCTTGCTACACAACTTTTGGGGGTTCAACTCCCGAGTCCCCGATACACGATACCATGTGTAGATCCTACGGCTCCTGTGACTCGGAATCGATGGCCCTACCCCTCCTGATCTTCAACCTCTTCGGAATCTTCTCGCCATAACCTCCTTGCACCTCTGCAAGATCTGATGATCCTCGGAACTTCGCGAAATCTCTTCAGAAGATTTCGACCGTCCTTCCTTCCTTAGGTAATCCACGAAATGAAAAAGAGTATCTCTCCACGATATTCCTTCGCCTTTTCGCCAACCTGTGACGTTTCTTCCCGACTTCAAGTCGCACTTATCTACCCTGATCTTCAGTAACTCAGAGGCCTATCCTTCCTGAGCTTTGCTAAATTGCTTCGACCTCAACGAGGTTCTTTGCACGCACTCCTTGCGGCAAGTCTGCGAACACTTCAACTGTTTGAGCTTCCTTGACTCTGTGTATGCCCATAGCAGTAGTCCTTCAATACTTCGCTCAGTGTCATGACTGAGACTCTCCTTAGCCTGCGCACTCCTTGCACGGCTTGTATATCCCAATCTCACTCCTAGTGGTATGAGAACAAGTGTTAACTCTCTGAGCCTTCTGTCAACGCATTCCTTGCGGACGACTTCAACTGCACTCCTTGTAGGAATCCTTGCTCAAGAGAGAAACAATTGTAACTCACCTCACTTCCTCTCAGATTTCAATCTCGACACATGAAATCATACACACAGCATAATAACGAATGCATAATAGGAAGTAATATTTATAAGCAGAGCATTCAACACACATACACAGAGAATAACACAACAGCTATGAATCAGAACAACTTCTTCTATTAATTCAAGTTCTATACATGGGTGTTTTCTACAACCCTCTGCTATTCTCCTATGCTCTCGACTCTTCTTTCTCCCGTTTCTAATGTTACAATGGTACAAATGAGGGTGTATATATTCGGTTTTCCCTCTTCCTTCTAGAACTATCTAATCTAAGAATTCAATTCTATCTACCTGCAACTACTACTATAAATGCCTCCGTCTATCTCAGACGAGAGCGTATGGATCGAGGTCTATTTACATTTTTACCAAGGCGCCTAAATTAAATTATCTCATTTATATTTAGCGCATCAACTTCAAGGAAAATTTAAAAATTCAAAAACTTGCGCTGGACGTCTTCCAGCTGACTTCCTGCTTCCACGTTGGTTTTGCTTGTCGTGAGGGATGCTCCTGCATCATTTACTTCACCTTCCCTCTGAAATTAGGCTTAGATATCATTTGGTTACCTCAGTCACTTGTATATATTCAACATGCTCAAGTGTGATTAAAATGCGAGAAACTTCCCTCTTATTTATACTTTCATGTAGCTTCCTCAAGGGGTTACCTTTTAACCATCTTAACCCACTTTCCTTATTTTAGGGTTAACCCACTTCTAATTTCTCCATTAAATTTATTATTTAAATAATTTATTTTGTATTCACTTTGAATTATAGTACACTCATCACTTCACTTTATTATTTACCTTATAAAATCTTTTAAACCACTTTGACTACTTCGATGTTTTGGGGCTTCTAGGTGACTCATGAGGGTTCTCCAACTTCACATGGCCATAACTCTCTAACTGTGAGGAGTTATGTGACGTTCCACATACCATTGGAAATGGAATCACATTTACTATCCATATAGAATAGTATTTTCTGCAAATATATCGAAACACATACCATTATCCATCAAACAAACTTGGGTCCATTACCCAAACCTGGGTTCTCCAACTTCACATGGCCATAACTCTCTAACCGAGAGGAGTTATGTGACGTTCCACATACCACCGAAAATGGAATGACATGTACTATCCATATAGAATAGTCTTACCTTCAAATATATTAAAACTGAAACCATTATACATGAAACAACCTTGGGTCCATTACCCAAACCTTTGTGCTACCAGAATTCGCTACCGAACTTTCTACAAGGGTTGACATAAATTACTAATGGTTGAAATAAATTTACAATATCACTCTCCAATGGTTGAAATAAATGACAAAAAACAATCCATACCAATTGTTCATGAACCTAATCCAATTTTCTAACAGTTAGACATGTGGGGAATTTCTAATTATGGCGATAACGATGGTGATTATGACAATCATGGCGTAGGGTGGTGATTATGGTGGTAGTGGAAATAATATAAACATATTCAACTTAAAGCCTATTCATTACACATTCTTATCGAAAAATGCACCTATCCTTTCTTACCTTAAGTGGCTTTTCTTTGTACGAGTTCTGTGTTGGTGGCTTAGTCCCTCGATTGATTGACCTTTTGTCTCTAGAGGAGTTGTGACAATGTTTGAGAAGTATCATTTGGACAGAATATCCATATCGATGTTCACGGTCACGGTCCACCAAAGGTTCAGTAGCGGTGATGCAAATGAGAGTAAAGTAAAATATGAAAGAGGAGTTGCGACAACAGAGTTGCAACACTGAGATTTGCAACCATGCGAGTTGTGGCAACATAGATGCAACACTGAGAGTTGTATCCAAGAGAGTTGCAAAAATGGAGTTGCAACACTCAGAGTTGAAACAAAGGCCATTGTCCACTAGAGTTTCAGTAGTGGCGATGCATATGAGAGTAAAGTAAAATATGCAAGAGTTGCAACAACAAAGTTGCAACACTGAGAGTTGAAACCATGGGAGTTGTGGAAACAAAGATGCAGCATCGAGAGTTGCATCTAGGAGAGTTGCATAAATGGAGTTGCAACACCGAGAATTGAAACATCGATGGTGAAAACGAGAGTTGCAACATCAATGTGTAGATGAGAGTTGCAGAATTGGTGGTGCGGTCGATGAGAATTGCAGGATGGGGAGTTGCAACAATAGGTGTTGCAACAACAGGTGTTTCTACAATAGAAGAATTGCAACAGCATCAGAGTCATAGAAGATGACAGAGATATAGTAGTATGTATGCTAGAATTGCAACTTATCAATGTATCTTGTCAGTAGTCATCTTTGTTCTGATCATATGTCGATGTCTTAGTAGTGGAATTGTGGTAATGATATGAATATTTGTGACAAAAGGAGTTGAAGCAACAAGAGTTGAAGTTGTGGAAGTCACAACAATGAGAGCAAAAAGAGTTGAAGGAGTAAGAGTTGCAACAACGGGAGTTGCAACACGCTAGAATTGCAACAACAGGAGTTGCAACAATGGGAGTTGCAACAAAGAGAGTTGCAACAATGAGAGTTATAGCAACGAGAGTTGCAGCAACGAGATTTGCAACAACGAGATTTGTAACATCACGTTCTTCTTACGTGCATATCCTGAAAAAACTTTATTATCACAACCAAAATTTTATAAATTATTACAAGCTTGATTAGAAGGATCTTGACATAACCATCACAAAACTATGAAGTTCCCTTCTTTATTTCATTTTTTTTTAACACGCCTTACGCTAGCATAAGATAATTTTCACAAAGAATGCCCCCAGGCATGCCCCTAAGGGTTTTCATTCACGGGTGTAGTATTTTAATTATTGTCATTTTTTTTTTGAGGAAATGAATCACTCAGTAGGGGTTACCCCCTTGTTTACAACCTCCAAGTCAATTGCAATCCATCCACTAGTGGTCCTATTCAAAAAGGCTTCCTTGGATAGGGGTTTATGATATAATCGAAGCCTGTGTCCATTTTCCATCAGAGAAGTTCTCTCATTATCGATGATGTGAAGTTTGATGGCTCCATTATGATATACAATATCAATCTCATAAGGCCCCAACCATCAGGTACATAACTTCCCTCTTAAGTCCATGAACTTGAAGTCAAATAATAATCCCTAGACTTCAACTTTGAATTTCTTATTCTTAATGAACTTGTCATACCATTGAGATATTTGATGTTGTATTATTGTTGTGCAGTGTAGTGCATCTTGATGAAGTTCATCTAGTTCATTGATCTGGAGGAGTCTTTGTTTCTGAGCTTCGGTTAGATCCATTCCAAGTTGTATGGATATTTCTAAGTTTTTGGATCTTTGTTTCAATTAACAACAATACTCTCTTTCCATACACTAATTCATTCTGGGTGCAACCGGTGGTAGTTCTCCATGTTGTTCTATAGTCCCATATAGCTTCAAGTAGTCTGTCGGGCTAGTCCTGGATGTGTATTATGACAACGTTGATGATGATAGCCTTAAGGATTGTGTTTTCCCCTTCTACTTGTCTATTGGCCTATGGGTGATATGGTGTAGTAACCCTTTGTTTGATCTTTTGTTTTCCATCAAGTCTCTGATGAGCCTTGAAGTGAATTTTTTCCTCCATTAGTAACAATCTCTTGAGGTATCCTGAATCCGGTGAGTATTTCTTCATGAATAAATCCCACTACTGCTTGTTTTTTCACATTCGGGAGTGCCTTGGATTCCATCCATTTTGTGACATAATTTGTGCATACTAGGATGTAGGATTAATCGACCCTATCAAAGGGTTCCAATACCAACTATGATTGTAATGACATCTCATTTGATTGCACCGGTCTTCCCATGCACTGGCAACGATCACACCTTTTTACATATTCTTTGGAATATTTGAAGATAGTGGGCCAATAATACTCTTGGTGAAGTACCTTGTACCCAGTCCTCTTCTCTACAAAGTGTCCTCCACATGGGTTGTCATGGAAGGATTTGAAGATCTCATGGATCTCATCTTCTTGCACTCATCTTCTAATGATGAGATCCAATCCTATGTGGAAGAGGCAGTCGTCAATCCATGAGAATATCCAACTTTGTTTGACGATATTTTGTCACTCTTTTGGAGATAAATGATGTGTTAGCCTACCTTCAACCAAGTAATTAAGGATATCTGCAAACCAAGGAGAGTTAGTAGAAACTGCAAATAGGTAACCATTAGGAAAATAATCTTTTACGGGTGGCTCATTTTTTTTATATGCGAGTCTTGAAAGAAAATAATCTACTACATTATATTTTCCTAATTTATTCAAAATGGTTATATCATATTCATGTAATAGCAATAACCACCTAGCTACCCTACCATTGGTGAAAGGTTTATTCATTAAATATTTTATGGTAGCATGGTCAGTATGCAATATTTGTGTGTTGCTTTGTTGAGTTCTTTATAGTTGACACAAATTATCCATTTATATTTTTTCTTTGGTACCATGATGAGAGGGTAGACCCATTGAATGTTAGAAATTGGATAGATAAAGTTGGTTGTGAGCAATTTCTATAGCTCCTCCTTGACTATGTCCTTCAATGTCAGATTCATTTGATGTTGGGGCTAGCAGATGGGTCTGGATCCTAATTTGATGCATATATGATGTGTGCATGAGTCAGGATGGATTCCCTTCCTGTCAGAGTAATCCTAGGTGAAGGCATCACTGCGTTTTTGTAACACTTTAACCAATCGCTCTTTTTGTTGTTCAGTCAGTTCCTAGTTGATTTTCAAGGTTTTCTTGGGATGATTTCTATGCTTTATGTAGGGGAACCTTGGTATTTTTCTGGTGGGGATTCAAGTTCCACGGGTGAGATGCATGTTGAGGCCAAAGAAGCATGCATTTCAGGTTGCATAACATGCTCAAGAACATGTGAGTTTTTTGAGGAAGAAGAAGCTATGAAATCATTGATTTCATCATTCTTTGTTTTATGTCTAATGGATAAGTATTGATTGATAGAGAGGACTTGATGAGATTCTCCTTCTTCATCACTATCTTCTTCCTTTGCCCATAGTGGTGTCTCAAGACCTATGTTGGGTTTGATAGGAGGATAGAGGGTTAATTGTTTTTTGAGGTCATGTGGGAGATGGCCATGTTTCCCAACCTACAACCAATGTAGGCATCAACAATGACCATCCAAGGGATTCCCAATATTAAAGGACACCCTCCTAGAGAGGTTTTGGGTTGTAAGACTATAAATTCGATGAGATATTCCCATGAATCTACAAAAATTACTACATCTTATAAGATTGCCTTTGGCTTGAATGTTGATCTGTCATCGAATTAGAGTACGTTTGGGGTTTCCTTAAGGCCCATAAGTCCTAAGGATTGCACGGTAAATCATGTCATGACGTTGATGGTAGCACCAAGGTCGATTAATGTGTTGATAATGAGTGTATTATTGATATTCACATTAAATACTGGACTGACCAGGGTCTGAGTATTTGGCTGCAAGAACTCCCCCCATCATTAAATCTGACAGTTTACCCATAACATGGACAATTTGAGGATCCTTTCGTTTTCTACCAGGTTTCCTTAAGAAAAGTTCTTGTATCTCTTTAAAATAAATAGGAACATCCTTGATGGATTGGAATAACAGTATTTTAACACACACATTCTTAAGTTCCCCCAAGAAGTCAAACTTAGGTTGAGTAAGAGGCTTCTCTAGGTTTAATCTTTTTGGATAGGGTGGGTTTTGGAGTTCAAGGTGGGAATTATCAACTTTCAAAGGTTCTTGATATTTTTTTGGTTTCTGATTCTTCATTATGGACATCCTCATTTAAATATTCAATATGAATGCGAGGTTGGTCCTTGGTTAATGTCTTCCTAGATCGAAGGTGAATATCATTGCAGTCCAGGGAAAATATGGAATAGGTAGGGTAGGAAGCAAGTCCAACACCTTGTGCTAGTTGACCTAGCCTTCCATTACTAGGGTTAGGGATGGGTTGTGGAGGTAGTTTTGGTCAAGGATGGGCTGACGTGGATGCCTGCATTTGGGGAGGGGGGATAAGTTGCATGGTTGGTTGTGTCATGGGATATTGAGGGCCTCCTAAAGTGGGATTTCTCCACCCCTGTTGCCATAGCTAGTTTAGAGGAGGAGGAGACACCCATTGTTGTGTTGGCATACCCCATGGTTGAGAAGAATATTGCATCGAAGGGTTAATCCAATATGAATTGAAGTGTTGGTATCGGTCTTGAATCATACCTTGAGGCTTGGGTTGTCAAGGTCACTTATAAGAGAAAAAGAGTAAATTCTTTGGTTCATCAGCTTTTTGATATATATCCTTATGTCCTGGTAAGGATGGATAGTTGCAAGTAGCATGGTCCACACTACATATTACGAAAACCTCAAATTGATCCAACGTCCATTCTTTCCATGGGTGATTCTTTCTACACTTGGGGAAAAAGATGGCCAAATCTCTTTTTGTCTCTTATTTCTTCTTCTTCATTTGTAGTGTATCCAACTGGGAGCTCATGGAACTAAGTATATCAGTCTTGAAGTCCTATAGCATTTTCCCGATCTTTGCTATTGTAACTCCACCTCCAACAATATTGTCAGTTCTTACTAGTATATCTCTTGGTCCTCTACATGTTTTTGAAGTTCCTATGGAATATTTGTGGCAAAGTTCCAAGATAGTATCATATTCTAATTGAGAGACATCTCCTCCACCCAACAAGTTGAGAAGCTCAATACAATCATCTAAAACTCCTCTCATAAATAAGGCATGCCATGTCTCGGAAGCCAAATCTCCCATTCTTTCCCTCTGCAATTTACAATTGAACCATTCAATGTAATCCTCAAGGCTCTCATCTTCACGTTGTATCATCCTGAAGACTTCCTCTCTCCTTTATACTTATAGTAGTCTTGATATTTTTCTATAAATTTCATTGTCATCTAATCCCATGTGCGAATGTTGTCCCTACCAAGACCCATGAACCAATGTAGTGCAACATCTTTGAGTGTGGTAGGAAAAAGATTTAATTTCTAGGCATCTGACACATAATCATAGCTTCTGCAAAGTACATTGAACTCGAAAAGGAAGGTGTCGGGATCTTCTTTAGATAAACCATGGAAATTCAACAAGGTTGAATGAGGGATGTTCTTCATTTTAGTCTCTTCATTTGATCCTCTAATCGTGAATCTTAAAGCAGAGGCTTCTTCCTTGACAACTTTTTGTGCCATTTCTTTTCATGGGTTGTCTTCCATATCTAGGGATACTTCAAGAAAAATGAATTCCTTGGAGTGGTATGGTTCACCAACCAACCCTTTTAAACGTGGAACATCTATGTGCATAGATCCTTGTACAATCTCAGATTCTTGGCGGAGGTCTTAGGTCTCCTTTTGGCAATGGAGCTTGTTGTAGGTGATAGATAATTCAACTGATTGCGCTCCTTTCCCTCTTGAGATTGACCTGTACTGTTAGTTTTTTGGGAGTTTTTGGATGAACTAATACATCTACCTTGTTTATATCTAACTCCATGCATAGAAAGCATTAGAAAAACATTCTATGAATTGTTGAAAGGAAATCATATCATTCAATATACTGAAATGAAAAATCCACACAATAGCAAAACAACAACTACTCTTTTGATAGATCCCCAACAACAGTGCCAAAAATTACGGGCTTTTCAATTACTTCCTAATTAATTTAGTAAGAAACTGAAGAGTTGTACATTTACTTATCAATTCGAGGTCGTATCTTGCTTACTAATTGTCGTGCACTGTATATGCAAGTTTAGTGTTGTAAATTGCCAAATATTTGTAGTACTTTTAATGTCACAAATCAAGATTTCAAGACACTTAATTAAGTCACCAATTTACGCTACTTCTTGAATATACTTTGCAGGAAAATAAATGTCACACTTGCAAGGAAAGTAAATCACTCTTGCGGAAAGTAAATCACGCTTGCAGAAAGTAAATCACACTTTGTGAAAGGTAAATGACAGTTGCAAAAAGTAAATCACACTCTCTAAAAGGTAAAATACACTTGTGGAAAGTAAATCACACTACCGAAAATGAATCACTCTTGTGGAAAAGGAAATGACACTTTGCATAAAGTAAATCACACTAGTACCTAACGGTGGCATGCTCAAGTATGATGATAATCTTGACTTGTTGTATCAATTATGTAAATGTTCATACCATGGTATGTATTAAAAGCACATTATCATCTGATGCATAAGAGAGTGACAACTTGTAAAATCAACAAAATACCAATCCCAAATTGTTAGAGAATAAAACTATCACAAATCTAAAAGAAAGAAGAGTAAAGTAAAATTTGCAAGCAGAGATGTAGCAATGCGAGTAGCAACAACGATTGCAATCCACAAACTGTTATAAATCTGCAGAAATATGATCACACTCGAGTCATATTAGAATTCACAACATAAATGAACTAAATACTAATTGTTCCTTAATTACAATTAAATGTGTATGAAATTTGGAATTGCAGTAAAACAAAATAACTATGAAAGTAAAGAAACAACAAAGAAATGATAATCCTATGTTAATTTACAGGAAATACATGACTAAGGAGGGGGGCCTTCCCTCTTAAACAAGGAACTATATTACATAATAAAAATAGCACGAACACTCAGCACACCATCACATCAACAAGAAGATAAAGGAAATTATATTGCAGAAGTCTGAGTTGTACAATACAGTGGAATATCATCGCCAAAATCATTCCCCAAGCTCAAGGAAAGCTAGGGTTTTTTCTAAATAAAACAAGGAGACATATGGGCAACCATGAGAATCTGGATGTTCATCCATTTACATTGATATCATGAATTTTTAGAAAAGAGCGGGCATGAGTTGACTCAGATCAGTCAGGTGATGATTGGTAGGTGAATTGTTTCTTCTTTTGGTTGTCCACTTTCCTTTTGTCACATTTCCATGTGAGGAGTGATCTCTTGCTGATGGTTGTAACACTGACTGATCTGTTGGAAAAAATTGTCTTTGAGTTGAAACAACAAGTCTGTGTTTGGAATTGCATCAATTTTATCGTGGTTGGAGTTGCAATAGATGTAGAGGAGTTGAAACTCCTACGAGGAGTTGCAACCACTGTATTTTCTCCTGTATAGCAATGTTAGTGCAAAGAAGTAACGATTTCCTTAATAAATATGCAAGAATGGAATAAAAGTAGCATATGGGGGAAGATTCATACATCGGTGAAAAATGAGACAAACTAGATGAGGAAGGTATCAAGAGAGAATGAATAATAGAAAAATGGTAAGGAAAAAGGTACTAAATGGGTGCTAAAAATATGCCAATTCAAGCACCCATCAACTACGATGATCGGTTTTAATTTGGAAGTGTTTCCCCAATAGATAAGGACACAAGAGATCCACTGCATGCATAATAGCCAGCATTTCCTTTTCATAGGTGGATTTTCCCAAATGTCGCTTTGAAAGTTTCCTACTAGTGAAAGCCAAAGGTCTAACATATTGCATGAGGACTTCCCTAATTCTTTTTCCTAAAGCATCACATTCTAGGACAAAATCCTTGGTTAAGTTGAACAGTGCTAGAACATGAGTCATTCACATAGCCTCTTTCAAATATTGGAAGGATTGATCAACTACGAGAGTTAAACTAAAATAATTCTTTTTAAGGAGTGCAGTGAGAGGAGCTGCAATATTACCATAATTTTGAACAAACTGTGATAATAGTCATTAAACCTAAGAAGCCACACAAAATTTTAAGAGTTTTAGGGCGCAATCGATCCTTCATAGCTTCAATTTTCTTAGGATCCACATATACACCATCCTTGCTGAAAATATGACTTAAGTACTCTACTTAAGAGGATCCAAAAACACATTTAGATTGTTTGAGAAAAAGTTTGTTCATAGAAAATAAGTGTAGGAATTAATCCACTTGGGTGAGATGGGATTGCCAAGTTTTAATATATATAAGAATATCATCAAAGAAAACTAAGACAAAATGAAGGAGGAAAGGAGAGAAGACATGATTCATGAGACTTTGAAAAGTGGAAGGTGCATTACACAAGCCAAAAGGCATGACCAAGAATTCATAGTTACCCTCATGAGTTCGAAAGGAAGTTTTGGGAATATCTTCCTCTTTCATACATATTTGGTGGTAGCCAAATTAATATCAAGTTTGGTAAAGTATTGAGCACCACTGAATTCAGACAAAAGGTCATAAATGACAAGAATGGGAAATTTTTCTTTGATTGTGATTTTGTCGAGGGTGTGAAAATCAGGACACATGCACCAGGTGCCTTCTCTCTTGAGTACCATGATGAAAAGATAATAATAAGGGTTGGTACTAGGATGGACAACACTCACCTCTAGTAATTCCTGAACAATTTTCTCAATTTGATTTTTCTGCGAAAAAGGGATGATGATAAGGGCAAACATTGGGAAGAACATTGCCAGGGACCAAGGGTCTGAATGGGATGATCATGTGTGTCACGCAAAGGGGGAAGTCCTCGTGGATTGTTAAAAATAGATTGGTGTTGGAATATCAGAGATTGGAGGTCGAGATGCACAATAGGTGAGGAGGTTTCAATTGCTTAAATGGAATGGAGTTTTGAAATAATGCCAAAATGACCTTTTTTGAGTAGCTTTTCCATTAAGTGGGAACTGATGATCTCAGGGGAGCCTATTGTGATTCCTTGGAAATATAACGATGAACAAAATTGTGCGTGTTTATGATGTCAACTAGTATAATAAATTTCCTATGCTTAATGTAGCCAATTAACTTGAGGGTTTGGGGAGTAGAAAAACCAGTGAGGGTATTCAACGAGATAAGTGGTTCAACTTTTAGTGGATTAGAAGGCAAGGTATGATCATATGCTTGGGGTATCTCTTCAACATGAGAAACATCGACATCCTTGTCAAAACAATCGTCACAAATGGCCATAGAAATATTTTGTTCCTTACACTTGTGCCTTGGAAAATATTTTTCATCGCAATTATAGAAAATACCCTTAAGTTGGCGTTCAACCATTTTTTCCTGTGTTAATTTATGGATCTTGAGAGGAGTAGCATGAGGGGATGGATTGGGGGTCAAGAGTGAGGAATAAAGGAGGGTTTTTTGTTTTTGGAAGAGACTACCTGTTGTGATTTCTTAGCACGTTGAGTAGCTTCCAACCAAGTCTGGGGGTGAGCCATTAGGACATGGGATCAGATCTCATCCTTTAGGCCACTAATAAAGCATTCCCGGAAGAAGGTGTTGGACATGCCATTTGTTCTTAAATCCAATTTCTCAAAGGTTGTGATATAGTATTCCACTATGCCAGGTTGTTTCATCTTGGTCAAATGACCCAAATGATGTGTGTCAATGTCAAAGAATTCATAAAGATATGCAACAAATTGTGTCCAAGAAACATACCCTCTGTGTGAATTTTTACACCATTTACAACATTCATGATCCAAATAAAGGACATCGATATGAAGCTTTTTCAAATCATCAGTAATGTCATAAAAGGAGAAGTAGTGTTCCATTTGAGTGACCTAGCTCATGGGATCCGAGCCATCAATCTTTTCCACCTCACCTTTGAGAAGAAACAATTCATGATGAAGGTGGTTGGAATGAAAGACCATGGAATGGGGCGAGTCATCATCGTCTTGGTAGGAAGGTTGTTCAGAGGAGGTAGGGCCCGATAATTGACTCATGAATTTTTGCATATATGTAGAAAGGATGTGTATGGAATGTTTCACTTCTTTCATATTTGTAGAGAGGTCATCAATAGTGGAGTTGAGGGTAGTAGTAATATTGTAATTAATGTTTTGGATGTCAATCTTGTTTTGGCCAATGTCAATTTTCAATGTCTTGATGTTGGTGTCAAAGGCTTGGTTGCAAGTGTGGGCCATTTGGGAATTAGGCAGACAAGAAGTGGGTGGGTAGGTGGGACAAAAAAAAAAAGGCTTATAAGTGATATATACTATTGCAGTCAAGGCGAAGAAAGGAATCCAGTAGAATAGATCCCAAATAAGGGTGTTGAGAGGGTTGGGTGAGACCATGGAATGTTTTTTTATAAGTGATAGGTGTCACTACGATAAGGGAAAAAAGAGGAATCCAAAGAGATACGTCTCAAATAAGGTTACCACAAAGACCATTATACTCTCCATTTTTTTTTACTGCTACAGAGTTATACTCTGGCCTGGAGAATACTGTAGTGATCGAATGCCCAAATCTTTAACAAGGAAAATTGTGTAGGAATTTGGCAACCTCGATGTAGAAGGTAGGGTTGCGCTGCAAAATTTACCCTATGTTTCTATTTTGTGTTGTTCTAAAAACAAGGGTTATGGTTTTGAGGGTTCCTACGTGTAAGGGTTTTCCTTGTGCTATAGCTCTCTAATATATGTGCGGGGTCGAACAATAGTAATCGACCCAATATCTCAGGGCACCAACTAAGCAGGCTCAATCATACCCTTAGTCATACTACCCTATTACCCAAGTATGCGAGAGTAGTCTTCCCAAGTGTTTTTCTCAATGCCATTATAGTAGTCAAGCATCGATAGGTTGATCTATAGTTGGCTTCAAGAAACCTATGGGACTCTCTATATACCCTAGGGTACGTGGGAGTGAATGGCCATGTACATGTCCTATATAATGCATTTTTACTCAAAGGAGTACCATAAAGGGTTACATAGGTTTCCAATAAGGTGAAATGTTTGTTTCGAGTAACCCGTGAAACCAATTGTATTTCCTGCATGTAGTCTTCCAACCGTAGGTTTACCCGTTGAACGAAAAATCACTATGCTTTAAAGACGACGACTATACACATCTCTATCCTGGAATTGTTTTGTCTAAAATTCTACAAAGGAAAGTGCTTTGATACCACTTGTAAGGTACCAAATGTATTCTGCAGAGAAGAAACAAAATTATTATGATGAATACCGACAAAAACAACAAAATATAGAGAATAATAACACCAGAAATGATACCTTTATTGATAGAAAGCCAAGTTCACTAGCCTCTTTGAGGGGGAAACCTCCAACAGAGCAGATCTCAATTACAAAATAATTCTCAAGAAAAAGTTTTCTCATGCCTTCTACTTTTATTTATACTAATTCTATCTTCTAAAGAACATTCTAGAGGAAGATATTTCTAGAAGCATAAAATTTTATTAAGTCTTCTTACAATAGACTTGTTCACATTATTATATGGGGCTTATTTACTAATGTTAGCCTTTATTACACAGAAACCATATTATTCTACCTATGTGAGGGGTTAGGGAGGTTATGTCCCTAACACTACTTGCATGAGATGGCATGCATGTGTTCATAAGATCTAGACATATTGCTTATTTTTTCTCCATTGAATACATGCTCGTGCTAGCTCAGTTCATTCCTACTCCTCGGATGACAAACACAATGTGATGTGGTATGGTATGGTCCAATTTGCCTCATTTTTACATTCCATGTATTAATATCCATTTGGACATGATGATATAACCTTTTGTCTTGTCATGAAGCTGTAAACACCTAATGGTTATCGATTATGATTTCCTAACGTTACACAATTTTATTACTTGCCTCATAGTACTTTGGGGAACATGTTTTTTGTTAGAAGCGTCATCTCTTGGGTTAACTTGTGTCACTAGGTGTTTAGACTAGATAGTTTTTTTTTGTATCCTAACCATGTTAACCACTTTCCACCTCCCTAGTATCATTCATTCCATTTGCCTAAAAAATAATTGCATCATGTCCTGTATGATTTCTCAAAGTTCAAAAGGAAAGGTCAAAGATAAAGCCTAAATTAAATGAAGCCACTAAGGCTAAGAAGTGAAGAGAAAAAAGTTTAAAAAATCCAAAAAATAAAACTTGAGCAATTCCCCTCACTATAAGGCCAATGCCCCTAGTCCCTAGTTGTCTAAAGAATAGGGACTTGTTTGATAAAGTGGACATCTAAATAAAAAGGTTAAAAGGGGTAGTAAAAAAAGGGTTGAGGATGATAACTCAATGATAATCTCCCTCTACAAGGCTATTACAAAAAATGCCTGCAAAAATGAAGCTAGATGAATGAAACAAATATGAACTGTGCATGTCTAATACTTTGAGGTCATCATACATAATCATCCCACTTCCCTTTCATCACTATTACACATTAATTACATATATTCACCTAAACACTTAGCAAATATGAGTTTTTCTTAGGATTTGATTCTTATATAATGGTTAATAATGTTTCCCCTAAGTAAGACTTAGGCAAGTATTAAAATTAACCCCTTTTGTTATGTTTTGCTAAGAGTTTGTCACCAAGTGCCACCAATAATGACTTGCTAGGAGTCTAGACCCATCATTTTCAGTGGGTATTGCACATTGGAATACATGTACCATGCATTGGGATCTGTGGCACTACCTTGGGATCCATGATGTTGCATGGTGATCCTTGTACTCATATATGGTCACATCTACATACATTGGGAACCGAGACATTTGCCTTCGGATCCGTGTACCGCATCAATATATGTGTCACCATATTAAGTTCTATGATAATGCATTGGACCATGATAGGGTGCCATATCATCATACATACCACTTGGATAATTTATATGCATCCTCCTTGCTCAGTTGGACATTTTGTGGCATTTTCATGCATTATTTACTCTGTTTTGTACCACATGTGGGGTATTTATTGCATTGGAGAGGGTGTTTGCACATTATGACGATGATCACATATCCCAATTGGACTACTTGATGATGTGGCATCCAAATTTGACTTTTGTTGGAGGAGAATTTACCCAATGGAGTCCACACATGCCTTCTTGAAAGAATTCCATGCTAGTACGACCCTCATGTGGGGTATGACATCATTTTTCTCTAGCACATTTGGGACATTTTCTTGATTGGGGAGGCATCTATGTTGATGTTGGAGCTATCTTGACCATTTGACTTGACCATTGACATCATTTTGGGAGTGGGTTGCACCTCTTTGAGCTACATTATATTTTGTTTTGACCCTTTCTAAAGGGATGTTGTACTTCATGAGCAAATACTCATATATTTTATTATTATTTTATCTTGCTCATGATTTTATTAAATAAAGAAAATGGTTTTGAACTCATGGTTAGAGCTAGAACTTGATATTGTAAAGTGTTTTGAGGAGCCTCTTCTATTATAAAAGGGGTTTCTCTCTTCATTTTCATTCATTGGAGAATAAAGAAAGGAGTTCTTGTTATTTGTCTATTGTCTATTTTTTAATTGGTATTCTATATTTTCATTGAGGAGATCGATTGGGCTATCATTTTGATGTAGAAAATGTTTCTTTTAGGGGAAGACAAGGTGACGAGGTAAGAGCTCTATTTTCTTTCTTTTCTAAAAATTTTAAGCAGGCCATGAATGTAATTAGGAAGAAGATTATAATAATTTGTTCTTATTACTTCACTATTTCTTAGAAAACCCTTGTGCAAATTGGTTTTCTGTTGTTTTTCCAATTCAACCTCCTTCAAGTTGTAAACCTATCCTTCTCTAGTTTGGTTCTTTTCTCTCACCCTTAGGTGAGGAAAAACACTAAAAAAAAAACTTCCCAGAGAATATCACCAAGAAACAGAAAGACCTTGTGGCCCAATCTTAGACAATCTTCCTTCTAGTCTTCAATCAAACAAAAAAAATATTTTTTCAGTGATCCATTTTTTCTTATTTTTGAGCCTAATTGCTAGATATATCTCCAATTTTTTCTTCGCTAGTCGAATCTACAATGTTATCCATGCCCAAAAATTCAAGGGTTTGAGTGGTTCTCTAGTCATTATTTGTCAAACCCAAGATCTATTTCTATTATTAGCAGGTCTAATTCGTCACATATATGAAACCCTAAGTTAATCTGCACACAAGGTTGAATCTATAGGGTTCCAAGGAGTCTGATATGCGATTACCCACTCTTTTGCAAATATATTACAGGTCGTATTTATCCTAATACTTTATAGTTATCAAGTTGTCTTCATATCTACCCTAACGTCCCAGGCCTGGCCTATATCATTACAAGTCTATTATCACTCCTTTGGGTCGATCTGATTGTTATGCCAAACTCTGTGTGTAGACAATGGTTTCAAATGGAAACAATATGTACTCTTTTACCACCATTTTCAGTGTACCTCACTCTTTGGTAGTTTGATCATCAAAACAATTCATAAAAAGGCTCAAAGTTGCTTCAAGTCTGCTTATCTCTCCAATGTCAAATCTGTAGAGGGTATAGTGAGTACATGTAATTTATTGGCTAGTTTCTAGGCTACATTCATAGGGTTCATTATTCCTTGGAGGGATCTTTCATATCCCCATTGCAAACCACCTCCAATGATTTACTTCTTATATATATCATTCCCTATCCAACCTCTTGGTTAAAAATCTCACCTAGATTGTCATAAGGTTGTAGGGTATCCAACAAGGGATAATTGGTTTGTGTGACTGTGCATGGGAAAGTATCTGATTGGCTTATAGTTTTGTTTGACCCCAAAAATGTGTGATTATACCTCAAGCATGTCAACGAAATTACATAGAAGCATATTGTTCTTCATACCAATGATATTTTAGGTTTGATTTATGTGTTTCCTTACAATCAAAGTTTCATGCTATAATTATTGATGCAGAGTTGGATGGTAATTTGAATAGTATTGGTTTTGGTTACAACTCTATGATGCATGTCGGTCTGAGTATATTTGACATATGTTCGCTAATATGAGCATTTCACTTCATCTTTGTGGTGAGCAAACAAGTGTGTTGACAACATAACTGTTAAATTTGGTGAAAGATACAACTATTAGTCATACTTTGCAATTTGAACTATGAACATACTCATGCAAATTGTAACTTTGTCAACACATTTTTTTACCACGACATTGGTATATCATCATGTTCACTACTTATTGCTTATTTATAACGTTGGTTGGTAATCTAATGGTATATCTCATGGTTCCTTTTTCACATGGCACTTAACATTTGAATCTACCCAAGAATTGTTAATGTTCATATCATATACTACACTATCCATACTCATATCATACGCTACACCATCCATGCTAAAGATTTCACAACAAATAAGGAAACATATCATTATGATTATAAGATTTTATGCATTCAATGAGTAAAAAAAAGAAAATTATACCACTTAAGTAGTTATTAGTCCCTGTCGAAGGAAAACAAGGACTCTAGCATTCGATACGGCTTTGACTATCGATTAGTTTGCATTTGACTTTAAATATTTTTTTGCTTCCCAAACTTATACATAGGTAACAAAAATAGTTATTTATTTATATTATTTAAATTGATTTTATTTAACATGCTATTAGCTAACAAGATTGAAGTCTTATTGCCTAGTTCATCTTAGATAGCCTAAGTTTTTGTCTATTATAACTCTTAGCCTAAGTTTTACATACAATGATAGATATTTTTTTGTTGTTCCCAATGTTGTATTTTTGGCTTCTTACATAACCTATACTTTATGCACCTCTAACTCGAACTTTTTTGATTGTAAATGATCTCTTCTAATTGCAAAGTATCATTTTGTCAGATTGTTGTATGACAGGGCTGCATTAATATTCATTAAAACAAGTACGTGAAGGATTTAAATAACTATGCAACATCGCTTACCACCTCTGCACCGCCTTGATATCACCCGCTGGTGTCTAAATCAAATTTTTCAGCATGACCTTCCTGTCCAAAATCAAAATTTCAGATTTGAATTACTTTGTTGGAGAAACAAATCCAATTTTCAGATTCATATTACTTAGTTGGAGGAGCCATATTAAAGAGAGGATCCATACTGAAGAAAATGGCAAGACACTTATTGTTGAAACCATACTAGTGTTATGCAATTGTACAACTATAAGTCATTCAATCAAAATTGTAAGTCATTCAATCAAAGCTTTGTTTGAATTTTCAGAATTTAGCTTATCAATCAAAATTTAGCTCATCAATCAAAGTTAATTTGATGTTGTTGCTTCTGCTTTAGTAGCTATGAGTATATCAATAAAAATCATCTCATCTTAAGATTTTACAACTGAAATACATCAGATCTAATAGTTGTAGTTTTCCCTCCATAAATTTGAAGATAATTGATAGAATAATCCCACGCATGCCTCCTCCATCAATACTTAGAATTTCCTTTGCTTCCTCATCCATTATTTATTTTGGCTCTTCTTCGTCACCATCAAGGTGAATTTTCTCTTCATCATGCTCATCATGCAAATCTTCAACATATCCTTTGGTATCCTGCAGTGTCTCAATCTTTGTCTTTGTTGCATGAATGCCACCTACAAAGCATGAGCTTTACTACTCGCCTTGGCTATGCCCACCATCCTAGATGAGGGGCATCATAAGTTTGAACTTTGCTCACATTTAGTATTCATAAAAATAAGGTATTTACCAAAATTTTCGGCAAATGACACTGAGAATGGAACCTCAACTGCTTAACATTCTATTGACCTCACTAGTGAACCCTCCTTCTCAATAGGTATGGGTCGTATTTTCTTTCCCCCATTTCTCGTAAGGAAACGCCTTTCTTCCTTCCATTCAATTACCCACTTTGAAAATTGGATCGTCCTAGCTTCTTTGCTAGCAGCATTCCTACCTGTTAATGAGCGAATTCCATACCCATGTAACTATCCAATTGGTTCAAGATGTACATAGTAAGTGTCTCTCACGGGTTTAAATTAAAGATGCTAGCCATAGAAGGTGGATACCCTGTTGAGACGAGAAACCCTAGCCTTTCATTCAAGCAGATAATCCATGCTCTCTCATCCCCACATATCTAAATCCTGGAGGGTCACTATTTTTTATCCTCTTGTCTTTGTTCCATGAAGAAAGGAGCATTTGCAGAAAGAGGGATAGAAATATAAAAGAGAGAGAACAAGTGAAATTGCACCAATTGTTACAAAGTGAGAATTTCAATAGAAATAGAAGGGACATGAGAAATGCTTTGAGATATACTAGTGAATAAAATTCAAAAGGGAGGATAGCAGAGAGTAAATTTGACAAAGTTAACGTTGAATTTAAGAAGTTTGAATCAAGAAGATGCCCCAAATGTCCACATACAACACATACATTTCTCATAGTTAAGATAACAAAACATAAAAAACAAAAGTGTGTTGTCTAAAGAGAAATAAACAACAACTATCAACCAAAACCTCTATTTCATCAGCGATTGAAAATTTTATGAAAGGAAAAATACACAATTGGAAAAATAGAATTGAGACAACCATTCTGGACAATAAATGAAGGCCTAACAAATTCAAAAGCAATGTCTAAAATCAATGAAACACGACACATAATACAACCACTAATGTTTCTAAAATTATTACAAATAAGCAATCACTCAGTTGTTGGTAGAGAAGAGGACTGAAATTCCTCGTGCCACCAGTTCAAGGGGATTCTTCCCTCGCGAGGACGAATCCATCCATAAGGAAAGAGAGATGGAGTTTAAAATTTTTTCTTAAAGGCATTGAACTTGTACCGACAGTGAATGTGACAATCGGATATGTCGATTCTGTAGGAAATTAACTAAAGTCGGATATGCCAATATGTTTTTTCTGAAGCAATGTGACAATCAAATACATCCTTAGGCAGACCAGAGTGAAATTAACTAAAGCGAGGTGTTAAATTATTGACTGTACTATGGTATAGATACTATTTTGAGGGACATGACCTCATTGAGCCATCACTTTCTTCCTTTCCACGATAGCAACTAGGTGGGACACTGAACAAATGGTAACATGATGGCACTTTCTTTCCCTCTGTGTATGGATCTTGTGGGATCGATAGCAAGTTGGACCGTGAACTCAACGATTTTAAGAACGTGTTCTATGATAAGCTTTTTCCATGGTTGTCCCATGACTGTGATAAGAATGACAACACTGAGTAATGTCTATAGCTTCCCTTTCCATCTTGTTTATCACTTAACTAAATGTTTAAGGCATTGTCTAATTGTTCTATGAAATGGCTTTTTCACTGGAATCCGACAATATAAATTTGCACTAAATCACTATTTTTTGTTGTTCAAAATCTATTTATGATTGCAGAAATGGATTCAACATGCTAAAAAACCCATGGGGAACTCGGATTATATAGAAATAATCACTCAAATCTGTAGATCTAACAATTTCTCGTCGGATTTCGGGAAAATATCCCCCAAAAAAATCACCATTTCGTAGAACATTTAGACTACGACAATGTTTAATATCAATATACATTCATGGTAGGGACATCGCTACTACAGTATCCCTTGTTTTCCTTTGCTTTCAATTCTAGCCATGGAGGTTCTTCCTTAGCCTTGTTTTCCAATTCCACATTGAAGTCCTATATTATATCACATTCATTCATGTAGGTGTATCCATGAAGATGGCTTGAAATGTTGGATCACTTTTGTGATTAGGCGCTTCATTAGTCTTGTGGTAATGTTGGTATTAATCATCAACGATTAAGTCAAAGAGAAAATTTGCATTTGAAATGTCACCCTTCCTTTCAAACTCATAAGTTGAATCATCCTTGTAGGTTCTCTTTATTGAAAGGTAAACCAATAAATCCACATTTAGATTATCAAGATGTTTTTCTTTCTCCCGACAAAGGTTCAACCTCCACAATTGCTTTGGTTTAGATCCTCTGGGCAATCATAAATAACTCGTCGACTACCACTTGGGGGGTCGTATCATTCAGCGGATCCAGGGTCCTCCTGCAACGATCGAGACTAGACACCTTGTTGAAAAACCCCTAGCTAGCGTGTTTGAACCAATCAACCAAACATTTGGACTTAAACCTGAGACCTCTCAGAGTCCAAAGGACCGAAGGAGGGTAGATTTGTCAATCCACCTACAGGCCTAAGTCCATATTATCAAAATGTTAAAGAAGAGTGTAGTTGTGATGGTTGTTTGCATAAAGAGATGCATTTTACAACATAATCTGGTGGATATTGTCACACATGATTATGTGTAATGTCGATGTCATTATAAATCATTATATGTAAATTAATATAATAGTTATTAAAAAATAGAATATAATATTTTTATCTACGTACATGAAATATATTATTGGATCATTTATTATTAAAAATAATAACAATAAAAAATCTATGTGAACTTAATAAATTATATATAAGTGTGTGTAGAAATACACACAAAGATACATACACATAAAAAGTCTAGAGAAAACACATCAGTCTAGTGACAAGGTGGTTATGCCAAATCATTCAAAGTCATGAAAAACAAAGAAAGTGAAGAGGGTAACCTCACAATGCTAATGAGGGAACAATGAATCAAGGGAGTCAAAGCTCAAAAAGGATGTTGAGGAGCCCACCTTCCCAGACTTAGACAAAGTGCCATTATACACTACATTTAATTGGTGGTGGGGATGAGGGAAGGCAACAAATAAAGGCACCTTCCCATTATGCGTGGGAGATCAAGGTGGTGGTAGGTGACTGGGGGATGAGAGTAATAGCCCCCCCCTTCATAAACTTATTGATGTTAGGGTGGTCGGTGGAACCTACCCCCTCCTTAAGTGCTTGGGAATCATGTAGAGCATTCCCAAGGTACCCTAACAAGTGGATCCATAGTGTGTAGGTTGTGAGCATGGGCAATATTCTTGAATGTGGACCTCATCACTCTTGTTGATATTTAGATGACCCTAATTCTATTTTGCCCCTTTATTTGCCATTATGTCTTCTATTAGGTTATTAAGGTGAAGCACATGAACTGGGGCTTCTTGTTCCAAACTTTGGGAAAGATTCTTAGGCTGGCTAATGGTTCTTGTGATTGTTGGAAAGGAGATACCTTCTTTGGATCGAAGAGTGTTTATGATCAGGGACAAATTCCCAACTACTGTGATGTTGCTAGCTGTGCTTTGGATAGAAACATGAGTCTTTAGAATGTTTTTATGCTTTCGACTTCGTTATTCATTGCCACACCAAGTACCCATGCAAATCTTAATGCTTGATGTCTACCAAAGGTCCATGATGACCCCACCCGCTTGCACTCCTTGAAGATTTAACTATTAATCATAGGTCTTAATAAGTGATTATTTGGTGAGGTAATTATGTGATGTATACGTCTTGACTAAACTATTAATTTTTTTTTCTTGCAATAATATTCTATCAATGTGTTATTGGGGAACAAACTATTGTAGAGATCCAACAAATCTTAAACAAGAAAGTTGATTCCCCGCATTGAGAATATTAGAATTGTATGGTTGAATCGTTGAAGCAAATGCACTATCTTCAAGTTCAAGTGGGTCTTGTATTTGATATACTCAACAATGAGAATGGAGACCATACGGGGAAAGATTGCTAAAAAGCATATGGGGAAAATTGCCTCAATTCATCCCTTAGAGGTGATTCAACAATGGAGTTTTTAAGTTTTTAGAGGCTCATCCCTTAGAGGTGATTCAACAATGGAGTTTTTAAGTTTTTAGAGGTTAGTTAAGTGTTTAGTTTATTAAAAATGATTAATATTCTCTTTTCAAATTTAATTTCCATATATATTATTTATCAATTATATTATCTACATCACCTGGATGGGGTGACAAGTGGCGAGAGAGGGGAGACAGGTGGCAGGAGCAGCTGGCGGGGAGAGTTATTACCCCAAGCCGCCACCCCCGATGATATTAATTCCCCATGGAATACACCATAGGAGATATTAATTCAGTGTGTCTGCGGAAGCCCATGGAGGAGCGCTCCAACCAGGCCACTGGTACTAGAGGCTTATACTAGTCCTGTTAGCATTCAATGGCGATGGGAGGGACTTCAATGGATCTCATCGGCTTAAAAACTGACCAAGGCGCCTGTTCTTTCTAGATGTTTGCTAACTTTCACCTATGATTTGTGCTTCTTGGCCCTTCTGGCCTCTTCGCTCACCTCTTGGGCGACCTGTTCACTTCCCCAGACCAATATTTCTCTCACTCCCTAGTTCCCACCATGCCCCGAGACAGAGGCAAGCCAAGGCGTTCCACCAGGAAGAAAAATGCCTTCACTCAGGATAATCGGCTCACAGCTTCTAAGAGAGCTTTGATATCTCATTTCAGCCAACCCCACAGACCCTCCAGCAAAGCTCAATCAACCCTGTGTATTCCAAAAGAGGAAAACCTACCCACCTCCACCCAGACTCAAGCTCTGCTTCCTCTACGTATTCCCAAATCCGAAACCCCGTCCCCGATTGAGCTTTCTCCTCAGCCATCCCAGCTCGCTTCGGCTCTACCCACCAAAGTCAAGGAGGAAGCACCTCCGTCACCTCAACATTCGGGCATGAAGGTGGAAGAAGTTGAGCTACCTTCTCAGCCTGGCCCGAGCCTTGTCCATTTGCATAAGTCCCCCGCGACTCTCAGCCCCTCCACCTCCCGAGACTTTTAGCCATGCTGGTGGGAAGGGGGATGCATTGTGGAGGAGGAGATCCCCCCAAGTTGGCAATTATCAAAAGATGGGGAAGATACAGGCGAGGCTGGTGCTGATGGAGGCAATGATGGTGCTGACAAAGGCAGTGACGGTGTTGAAGACACAAGTGAGATCGATGTTAAAGAAAGCAATGACGGTATTGCCGACGGCTCACACCATAAGTTTCATCTCCCAATAGAGCACTTGGAGCTTCTCTTTGACATCCGGCAGCGGCAGGACGAGTAGGAGCACGACCAAAGAACCATCCATCAGTGTTTAGATCTGTTGTTTGAAGCACTCTCAGATGCCCCCTCTCAAGCTCAGTGCCCTACCTGCAAGCAGAAGTACGTCCCAGCCTACACCGTTTATGGATGTCCAGGTTCCCCAAAAGCTTGACGCGACCCACCCCTGTCTATTCTCATTTTCAACATGAATTGTGATTTTATTTTCACTCTTTTTTACAGTTTTGTAATCATCATAGAAATGGCCACTCTGGAAGAAGTCTGCCCTAGGCTAGTTACGGGGAAAGAATCTCCTGCTACAGCTCTCAGTTTCTGCTCCAATTTTTGTAAATTGAAACTCTGCAACTATGATCACACCATCGTTTGGAGCCACATCTTCTGGTTTCCCTTATGTGGCAGAACAGGTGGCTGCCAAACAGTATACAAATGTACACTCATGATGCTATAATACAAGGATCTCTTTTTTTATTTACAAAAAAAAAATTATATTATCTACATATAAAATGTTTTAAAAGAGATTATATATATAGCAATACACATTCTATTTACAACATAGCTTTGCACTTTTATAGGTAATTATTAATGATTAAATTGGAGAAAAACAAAATATAAATAGATAATAGACTAAAATGAAAAACAAATTAAAAAATCAACTATATATAAAAATAAAATAAATCAAAGAAAATCAAAACAAAAATAAAATAAATTAAGGAAAACAAATTTACAGATTTTATTTTCCGTTATCAATTGACATTTTTCACCAACAATATAAATTTGCACAAAATCACTATTTTTTGTTGTTTCAAATCCATTAAAAAATGAAAAACCGAAAAACCAAAAAGACAGAAAATAACGCCACCGTGGGGTTCAAACTCACGACCACAAGGTTAAGAGCCTTGCACTCTACCAACTGAGCTAGACGGGCTTAGCTATACATTCAAGCTTTCTATCTTCTCTGTCATAGTTAACAATATTTACATGGTTTTTGAGACCATATATTGATACACAATGGATAGTCTCTGTCATAGTTAACAATATTTACATGGTTTTTGAGACCATATATTGATACACAATGGATAGTCTCTGTCATAGTTAACAATATTTACATGGTTTTATTTACATGGTTTTTGAGACCATATATACACAATGGATAGAAGTAAATGCTACTTACAATCGAAGTGAGCAGTGGAAACTGAGAAAAGCAAACGTGTTCAGGATATCCGACCTGCCGGATTCGAACCAGCGACCTAAGGATGACATCTGGATTTAACAGGCCACTACAGTCCTAGGCTCTACCAACTGAGCTAAGGTCGGCCATTGAATTTTAATTTAAACTTTTTCTTCACAGGTTTGTTTTCATCTTAAAACAACAATACACATTTAAAAACCCTCCAACCTCTCATCTCTCATCTTCTTTAGGAACCATATTTTTTAACAAAACCTTGTTGAAAAATCACGTTCTGACTTGAACAATAAAATTTTCAGGTGTAATGAACATGGATAAGTGAATTCTTTATATTTTTTGAAAATAATTTTTTTTTTTAATATTATTTTAGTACTTGAACAATCAAATTTTCAAGTGTAAATTTATTGATCAATGAACATGGATAAGTGAATTCTTATTTTTTAAATAATATTTTTTACTTAATTCATTCGTTATTGGAGAGAAGATCAAATTTTGCAAATGAACTTAACTATTTATCCAATCAATGATTATTATATTTGATTCACCCATAATTTGAAAATTTATATATCTATTATCATCAACATTCATTTAAAAAAAACAATCAACTCTATTCAATTATTGGTCTTTTCTTTAAAACAATTTGTCTTTTCTCATAAAACAGCTCAGCAGTAAAATTTGTAATCTGTTTTCTAGCGCAGCGAAAATAATAAAAGTATGTAAGTTGAAGCAAAAGGAAGCTATCCGACTTGCCGGATTCGAACCAGCGACCTAAGGATTACATCAGGATTTGACATCCCACTACAGTCCTCCGCTCTACCAACTGAGCTAAAGTCGGATGTTGAAATGGACCTATCAAAGTAAGCTACTTTGTGCAGTTATATACTACTGCGAAATCTGTACTCTGATTTGGAATTGGTTGCACATGTTTTCTTCATATTAGTCTTGCTTTCGATCTAAAATTTTGTTATGTAGTATTTGTTTGCTGTCTTCCCCACATACTGAGTGGGTCTAATGGTTAATAACATGTGTTTCCTCCTAAGAGGTCACAAGTTCAAATCCAGAGGGGGGTAGGGTATGTATACCTCCGTAGACTTTACTAGTAAAATCGTTGGGTGGAGAAGGTCTCATACACCAATTTGATGTCTGGCTTGGTCGTGACCTTAAAAATAGATTATTATAAACAACCTAAGTGGGCCTAATGGTTAAGAACATGTTCAAATCTAGAGAGGGGTAGGGTATGTATACCTTCGTAGACTTTACCAGTAAAATCGTTGGGCGGAGAGGGTCTCATACACCAATTTGGTGTCTGGCTTGGCCATGACCTTAAAAATATATTATTATTATTATATTTATTGAAAGAATAATTCTACAAATTGTTCTTGCTCATGGAATAATTCTCTACGTTTATAGAATAATAATAATATTGTTCTAATTTTGAAGTCACGGTTAGGTTAGACACTAAATTGGTCTATGGAACCCCCTTGTTTGTGGGACAAGGGACCCTCTCCGCACAATAATTTAACTGCTAAAGTATACAGAGGTATACATACCCTACCCCCCTTTGGATTTGAACTTGTGATCTCTTAGGAGGAAACAATACATGGTCTTAACTATTAGGCCCACTCAGGTTGTATATTTTTTTGGGAAGGTGATAAAATCTATCAAAACTTAGATGTAAATCTGTAGTGAGGACAACCATGACTGGCTACTATCCGTGAATGTGTGTTGATTGATCACTATTATTCAAGGAAAACCATGCCAACTAAAATAATCCACTGGTGGTCTGTAACAGGGAGGCCTTCACTCCAACTAGATGTCTTTGGGTCCTATGCCATTAACGTATATCATTACGTCCAAGGAGGGTGAGCTCTTGGCTAATCATAGGCAATGTTAGGTATTGCTTTAGGACCAAAATAATGGTTTCAACTTAGATAGTATCTACGAGAAAGCCAATTTCTCGTATTCTCATTGCTAAAGCTATAACAATAGGGTCATGTGCTTGCAAGTAACATCTAACCTTAATCCCATACACAAAACCAAATACTACCCTCAATTGTAGTTTATAGGCATAAATGTAAGTAATAATAAAAAATTCAAATATATTTTAAAAAACACAAATGTAGTTTAAATAGCCACACTTAAATAAAGGTCGAAGAGATTAACGACATTTATCTGAAAATCAAAGAACGAAGTAAAACTTTGCTTTTCTCCAAAACCACATTTTTCATTTTAAAACTTGGGGGCGAAGGTGTCTCGTGTGCCTCTGCCGAAGGGCCTTACACCACCATTGGTTAATCTTTAAAACATGATAGTGGTGATAGTTATATCGTAATTTAGTGGTGATAAGTAACAAATTTGTTAATGTGGGTTTGCAAATGGTTTAATGGGTTATAAAGGATTTTTTTGGTTTAACATGCTAATTATGTTAAATAATAATAATATTACAAATTTTGTAACTTCGTTCCATTTTTCAACATCTAACATTGTGGGGGCAATTGTTAAAATATTTTAATTCATTTCATTTTGTACATTTATTATTTAAAAATTAAAATTATATGCATAAGAAAAAACTTGTTGGGTTCTATTTTTCAACATCTAATATGGTGGGGCAATTGTTAAAATATTTTAGTTCATTTCATTTTTTACATTTATCATTTAAAAATTATATGCATAAGAAAAAAACTTGTTGGGTTTTAGAGATGAGGCAGGGTTTTAGACACCAAGATCACTTAGACTTGTTTTAGAAGTAAAAAGGGTCACTCAAACTTGTTTTAGTAGAGAGCAATTTCTTTGACATGGTTGTATTATGGTTTATAAAAGTTAAGTTCAATGTTTGAGTGAGTTAATTATATAGGATACACTATGTTTTGTATCTTGGAACAGTTTCTACGATATTAAAATCTCCTTTCTCCTCTTGAATATATACCAATTCATAATTGAAGATATGTTGTTCCTCTCTCTTGTAAATCATTTTTCTCCATAAGGAAATATAGGCTTCTATTTCCTTATATTTTCCATTTTAGAAGGTTTTTTAAACTATAGGCATGACAATCAAGGTTGACTTCTAGGTAAGTGCAAACAACCCTGAAGAAATGAAAGCCACATTAATCGAGGTGACTAATTTTCATCTCTAACTACAACTTTATATTGCATACTTGGTGTGCCATTAACAAGCTAGAATTTAAAGTATTAGCATATTCTTTGATCCAACTATCTTGTTTACCAGGGGATCTCTGTGTTTTTTTATTTTGAGTAACACTCAATGCATTTGAATCCTTGTTGGGATCATCATCAAGAGTTCATATTGAGTGAAACAATGCTTGTTGGATAGTAATTACCTTAGCCTCCAATATATATAATTTGATTATACCACACCCAACTTAAAGGATAGGTCGACCATTCTTTAAAATTAGTTGTTCCACGGTTGTATTGGATGATTGTTGTTTTTAAGCACATGAATTAGTATTTTCCACTTTTCACCGAGTTTCAAGACTTCATCCCCGTTGAGGTTATTTGGATTTAATACAATCTCAAGGGATTCCATTACTTTCGTTTTCCTGTAGAGTCGACCTTTGCAATGATCTTGGCTTCCAAACAAACATGATGGCTAATTTTAGAATAATGTTCTACCAGGGAAGATCTCTGGATTTTGCTCCATTTCAAATTTGTGCCATGTTCTTCGCATCTGATATTCATCGATATACCTATCTTACCAATGTAGACCGCTTATGCATGAGCATGGTATGGAGTGTACCCTTTTGTACATGCCACAATGGATTATATATTTGGTTGAGATCATCATTCTCCTTATGGTGTTTGGAGGGGAGAATGCCACACCAATGTCTCCTCTCTTCAAGATTCTAGCCAATTTCTTTGATACACCCTTGATATGAGGAAGATAGATTTTCTTTTAGTTGAGTATCCTTCCTTGGTCTACCACTATCCCTTCTTTCCTTAGCCATGATCTTGTTAAATTGGTTTTCCTTATAGCTATCATTCCTATATGTATCAACTAAATGATTTAATTCTTGTTCCACATGCTCTTTGTTAGAAATTCTTAATGCCCACATTACCAAGGTATGGAGCACTCCTTGTTTCTTTTGGAAGGGGAGTGACACAAGTCAACATGAACATACCTATCGGTGTGTGTGGGTTTCCTACAAACTTGGTGCGCCATGGTGCCATCATCTTTCTTGGTGAAAAAGACATCAAGGATGGTATGTTGTTGTTCTCTTTTGTCTCCATCATGAATCTTATGTTTTAATCTTGTTGTCTTTAAGTCACTAAAGGAGACATCTAAACTTCTTCTCCCATGAGGAGAAACAATGTTGGTATCATCCATTGTTTTCCATTCCTTGGTTTAAGTGGGAATTAATCCAATGTTTGTTTTCTCAAGTGTTCCATGTAGAGGTTGGTTATTGCAAGCGAGAGGGGAGATCCCATTACCATTGTGTTTGCTCATAAAAAATTCCACGAAATGTGAAATAAGTTGATCTCAAGCATATCCTTACTAACATTGATGTCTCCTTATTGGTTAACTCTTCTATGAATTTGATAGCATCCTAAAAGGGAATCTTGGTATACAATGAAACAACCTTAAATCTCACCGGACTCTATTTTATCAACTATACGATTTAGATTGTTTTCCATACACTTTGAAAAAAAATATGTTGAAACACAAAGATCTTATTCTAGCATATATATACAATGTTAGCCAACTATCTTGTAGTTCTTGTCCAACATGTGTGGCTCCACAAAGTTCTTGGATTCAAAGACATCCTCAAATAGATACCAGGGAAGGAATAAATGCTACTCACATGTCTTGTAAATGTCAAGGATCCTTGACAATGAAAGTGTATCTTTTTGTTTTCACTAAGACCATAATTTGTTATATGTTCCATGTATTGTTGAACACACCACCCACACTAAGAGGGGGGAGTGAATTAGTGTGTGGAATTTTCTAACTTTTCTTCTTCTTACAAGTTAACATCTTAAACATAATTGAACAACTTAAGAACAATTAAATCATAATCACAATGGACAAGAGATACAAGACGTTTGTGTAAGCTTTTGTATAATTGATATGTATATATATGTGAATATAGTAATATGAATTTTTCTAGCACCAACTATTTTGTATCATCACCAACTGAAGTAAGGAGCACCAACTCCTCGGAGAGCACCAACTCTCAAGTAAGACCCAGCTTGCCACAAGACCCAATTTGTTGATAAAACATAGTCTATCCAACTAGAGTTCAATCAACTCTAGTAGCAATGATCCATTATTGAATCAATTTTGTTTCATGATCAGAGGTATACCATCAACACTCATCACTGCACTTCATCTTCTCTCTGAAATTCGCGCCTTCCTCACTTCGTCTTTCCTCTTATATTCATGCCTTCTTCACTTCTTCTTCTCTCTGATATTCACACCGACCTCAGGTCTGTATCTCCTTCATTTTCCTCCGTAGGCCACTCTTTCTCCGTGAGCCTATCTTTTCCACAAGCTCGTATACTTCCACAAGCACACCTCTAGTGAACCAAACATGGTTGTATTTATACTTGCTTATGCTCGAAACGTGTTTAAGTTATTGAGACGAACTGTGCAACAAGTTATAACCAACTTGTTTATTTACAACGACTTTTGGGACCACTAGAGATCATCATTTCGGGTATTCAATGTTAAACATGGCATCCCCTTTTAGTTTCATAAATCGATCATAGGCATGGATCAATTTCCTTCATCTCTGTGATAACAAAAATCGATGCTTCCTTCAAACCATGTTCATATGATCATAGGCATAGAACCACAAGATTATCAATTTAAGTGACGCATTACATTATTCCCTTTAAATGTCTTTACCATATGACCAATGGCATTATTCAGACGTTAGGCGAGACGAGTGCTTGAGCGCTTATCAATTCAACGACCACGATTCAATCTCCCGATGAGATGGACGATTGTCGAGACTTTGCCCTTCAAAGATTTTGGGTTTGAAACCTTTCAAAACTTTCGAATCATATTTCCCAAACAGATCGGACGATTTACGTTTATTTCACGGAAACAAATCAATCGTCGGGTTTGATTCTTACAAGGCTTAATCTGATGTCCAAGACTTAATTAAGCATTGAGATGGATGGCCACCAATTACTTCAGGACTTTGGCTATTATGCTTATGCTATCCTTCCACTATATTTTGATCAACGGTTGAGAGTACACCTGACATCAGATCGATGGTCGAGAATGTTTTGGGTCTCCGGACTTCGGAGATTTCAAATATCAACCCCTTCTTTCCTACGTATGTCAATCTTACAGAGTTGTAAATCCACTGACGCGTGTCCCTTTCAGATCAATGGTCGAGATCTCCTTCGGGTCTCCAGACTTCAAAGATTTCAAATCTCAACCCCTTCTTTCCTCCAAAGTGATCACTTGTTGATTAAGTCATAAGATGGTGGAGACCACTTGTTGTCAGTTAATGATTCCATTTACACTATCCTTCCACTGTAGTAGATTGACAGATGAGAATGCTCCTGAAGTGATCTTCAGATCATACGTCTCGTGTCCACTTTGGGACTTTTGCATTCGAGTCTTCGGGACTTTTCGCAAGTGCTGGTGGTAAAACTTTCGAAGCAAAACTCTCGGAGTGACGTAACTTGCTTACGTCACTTGTTGATATGGCACGAGCCAATTTTCTCTCGACACTTGTCATCATCTAATTATTCCATGTGTACTTTATGATGTGGTGTTCTCACGTGGTTTGCCACATGCCCTTGTAGACATGGTCTGCCACATGTCCTTGTAGACGTGGTTTGCCACATGTCCTTACTGACGTGGTCTATCACACGTCCTTGTTGACGTGATCTACCATATGTCTTTGTTGATGTGGTTTGCTGACATATATCTTCTGACGTGGTCTGCCACATGTCCTTGTTGATGGGGTCTACTGACGTGATCTGCCATGTGTCCTTGCTGACATGGTCTACTGACGTAGATCTCCTTAATCTAACAGTCATCGTATGTTCTCCAAATCCGATGGTCCTTATTCATTTCAGATTTCTGAGCTTCGGGTTTTTCAAATCTCAAACTGAAAAATCTGAAGTGAGATTTTCCCAGAGCTTAACCTCCTCGCATATTTATACCCGAACTAAATGTTGTTCATCGATCATGATCCTAGATCGATGGCTCAATCTTTCTGTGATGCAGCTCTTATGGCTTATCCTGTCCTTCCACTTAGAATGATCCAACGACTGACAAAAATTCGCATAAATGAGATCTCATATCTTACCTCACTTATCCTATCCTTCCACTTGAAAATGATCTGACGATTGACGAGAATTGGGGTTTGATCCGACCGAAAATTCGCATAAATGAGATCTCATATCTTACCTCACTTATCCTATCCTTCCACTTGAAAATGATCCAACGGCTGATAGGAATTCGTATTTAATCCGACAGCTGACGGGTATTCAGATAATCGAACTCTCAACCCTTTTACCTCACTTAACCTATCCTTCCACTTTAAAATGATCTGACAGCTGACGGGAATTCGGATTTGATCCGACGACTGACGGGTATTCGAATAATCAAATTCTCAACCCTCTGGGCCCACTTATCATATCCTTCCACTTTAAGATGATCCGATGACTGATGATAATTTGGGTTTGATCTAATGGTTGACGGGTATTCAAATAATCAAATTCTCAATGTTTGCCTTGCTTATCCTATCCTTCCACTTTAAAGTGATCCAACGGTTATGAATACACTCGAAGTAGATCAACGGTTGACGATGATTATGGAATCACAACTTGCGAGTGATTTAACTCGACACCCAAACTCTGCAATTCATCCCTGTCGTTGATCTGGCTTGCAGATCCGACGATCATGATCCTCCAACGGTTCTTAAGCCTACATTCACTCATATGACTAACGTCCGTAACATTTAGATGATCAACACGGTCAATTTCTTGATCAGACGACTGTTGAGGCTTCTCACCCTGAGCTTATGCTTTTCCTTCCGAGCTTCGATCTTTGTGATTGCTAACCCTCCTAAGATTTTATCATAGGAACATTGTTGATCCTATTGTGATCAACAATAATCATGAATTGCTTCAGCCTTAAGGTGATGTTCTTCTGTCGATTCTTAGTATATTGTTTGACATCTTTTTCTAACTGATATATTGTCGACGTCAATGACAATCTCATCTGTGGTAATTCATCATTAAAAACAAATCATCACATCAATTGTTGACATCAATGACAATATGTCCAACAATCTCCCCTTTTGTCATTGAGGGAAACACACTAACTTCATATACAAAACTACCCCTGTGATGATGCTTTCCTCTTATGAAGTTTTCTCTCCCCCTTTGACATCAATGGCAAAGGGTTGCTCCCCTTATAATCAACATCTGTCTGTTTGCATGTTGTTGACTAGAATATGAACTTGGGTAACTCGCCCTAGAATCATGTTCTTCCTGCCATAACTGAATGACTCCCCCTGTCAATATGCTTTCTCTCTGCTTCTGACTACTCTCCCCCCATGTTTCTAAAAAAAGTAGCTCTTCCTGGCAAGGTTTCTTACCATGTTAATTTACTAACTTCTTCTCTCAGTTGGTTGGGATTTTTGTGTTTCAAATGAGTAGTCTTCTTGATACCAATTTTTGTAGTGATCACGTCTTTTCAAAACTTAATCTAATCATTTTCTTATTTACTAACCAAAATACTTCCCCTGAGTTTTTACTGACCCCCCTTTGTTTCTAAAAGGGTAGTTTTTTTTTGACAAGGTCTCTCCTCTTGTTGCCTCTGCAGGATGTCATGTACATTATTTTGTACATCAGAATGATTCTTTTGTGGATGTCGTTGTCCTACTGGAACACTACGCAATTGTAGCTCACATTATTCAAACAACTCTTGGATCTGCCCATTGATTCTCATCGATCTCTAACCAGATGTATCCATCTTTATCCAAGATGCTTCTTTACTGTACATTGCTCTTAAAGTTGTCTGAGAAAGTTTATACTATGCTTGTCACATGACTACAATTCTTTTTGAAGTAATTAACTTCACTCATGTTCACTTGTTAAGTCTTTGCTATCCACATCTGTGAGTGTCCTGGTTTCTTGAACTTCGTTCTTTGATCTTCTATTACTACAACTTCATTTTTCTTCCATGTTCCATTTACTCCTTTTGTCGTACTGTATGAAGCATTTCTCATTGACTATTTTCTTGAGTTCCAATAGTTATATGCTTTGTGGCCATATCCACCACAACTATAACATCTCATAGTGTAACAATGTGCAACAATATGTCCAACATGATTGCATTTCCAACATCTTATACTGTTGTTGAACCTACCAACTTGTTTTCTTCCATGATGCCTACAATCAAAAGCTTTATGACCATATTCATTACAAGAAAAACAACAACTATTAAAAACACTCTCATACCTTCTTTGATTCATCCATGAAGGTGTCTCTCTTCTAAACTTTCTTTGAGGTGTCTTATGGATGTATTCTTTGATCTGATCTTCTAAATTTTGTAGTGTTTCTATATTTCTTGAACATGAAGAACCTGAGTCATACCTACTTTCACTGTTTACAAATGAAGGAGTTGTGTCAGACCTGTCTTCACCTTTTACAAATGAAGGACATGCATCAGGTTTCTTAGGAGTATTGATTTCTTCCTTGTTGTATCCAAAACCGGATTTGTCATTTGGTGATCTCTGACTATCCAAGATTATCAGATATAGGAATTTGTCCCAAGGATTTCTTACTACCAAATTCCAAACTTCAGATCCTTTTGACTTCAAATATTGTTTCATACTTTCTCTCCATGAGGAATAATTTGTTCCATAAAATAAGGGAGCTTCAATTGTGAAGAGATCCATCTGTCCACCCATTTCTTCAGGATCTACCTTCGAGTGGTTAAACTGTGTTGAAGGAACCCGCTCTGATACCAATTGTTGAACACATTGCCCAGACTAAGAGGGGGGGGTGAATTAGTGTGCAGAATTTTCTAACTTTTCTTCTTCTTACAAGTTAGCAACTTAAACATAATTGAACGAATTAAGAACAATTAAATCATAATCACAATGGACAAGATATACTAGAAATTTGTGTAAGCTTTTGTATAATTTATATGTATATATATGTGAATATAGTAATATGAATTTTCCCAGCACCAACTGAAGTAAGGAGCACCAACTCCTCGGAGAGCACCAACTCTCAAGCAAGACCTAGCTTGCCACAAGACCTAGCTTGCTGATAGAACACAGTCTATCCAACTAGAGTTCAATAAACTCTAGTAGCAGTGATCCATTATTGAATCAATTATGTTTCATGATCAGAGGTATACCATCAACACTCATCATTGCACTTCATCTTCTCTCTGAAATTCACGCCTTTCTCACTTCGTCTTTCCTCTAATATTCATGCCTTCTTCACTTCTTCTTCTCTCTGATATTCACACAGACCTCAGGTCCGTATCTCCTTCATTTTCCTCCGCAGGCCGCTCTTTCTCCGTGAGCCTATCTTTTCCACAAGCCCGTATACTTCCACAAGAACACCTCTAGTGAACCAAACATGGTTGTATTTATACTTGCTTATGCTCAAAACTTGTTTAAGTTATTGAGCCAACCTATGCAACAAGTTATAACCAACTTGTTTATTTACAACGACTTTTGGGACCACTAGAGATCATCATTTCGGGTCTTCAACGTTAAACCTGGAATCCCCTTTTACTTTCATAAATTGATAACATGCATGGATCGATTTCCTTCATCTCTGTGATAGAAAAAATCGACGTTTCCTTCAAACCATGTTCATATGATCATAGGCGTAGAACCACAGTCTTATCAATTTAAGCGACACATTACATTCTGCCCTTTAAATCTCCTTACCATATGACCAATGGCATTATTCAGACGTTAGGCGAGACGAGCACTTGAGCGCTTATCAATTCAACGACCACGATTCAATCTCTCGATGAGATGGATGATTGTCAAGACTTATCCCTTTGGAACTTTTGGGTTTGAAACCTTTCAAAACTTCTGAATCATATTTCCTGAACAGATCGGACGATTTACATTTATTTCAAGGAAACAGATCAATCGTTAGGTTCGATTCTTACAAGGCTTAATTTGATGGACAAGACTTAATTAATCATTGAGATGGATGTCCACCAATTACTTCGGGACTTCAGCTATTATGCTTACGCTATCCTTCCACTGTATTTTGATCAACGGTTGAGAGTAAACCCGACATCAGATCGATGGTCGAGAATGCTTCGGGTCTCCAGACTTAGGAGATTTCAAATCTCAACCCCTTCTTTCCTCTGTACGTTAATCTTCCGAAGTTGTCAATCCACCGACGCATGTGCCTTTTGGATCAATGGTC
>JASDQU010107135.1:0-15577 GCA_032191745.1 Picea mariana
GTGTAATGTTTGATAAGTAGTCTAGGATAGCCTCTATGTGAAACAAATCTACATCCGATAGTTGGTCATCAATGGGGTCACCACTTTCGCCAGTTTCCATCCTTGATTGGTGATCGATATTATAAAAAGATTTGCCTCACCATTGCTATCTTTCACAAAGGTCCTTTTTCCATTTCCCTATGCAGACTTATCAACCCCCTTTTTGATAAATCCAGAGCCAAAATTATATATTTTTCCACATATACGCTTCCTAACTGCTTTGCAAGATGCATATATGCTTGTTGCTCCACTAAATCTCGCGTATATCAGTATTTGTGCCAGAAAATAAAAAATGAGGTCGGGTTTCCATGTCACGACAAATGATCTTTGATCTTTGGCCTTCCATATACTGGAAACGTTCCTACTCGACCCTTTAGTTGCATTCTGGAGGCTATAAGAGAACAATTTTGAGCTATGGAAAAAAAAAGAGAAAGCATTCAACATTGAGAGCAAAGTTACTCTAGAGAAATTACTTCATATTGAGTCTGCATCCCTTTGTCTCTCAAGTATGAACACAGTGTTGAGCCCCCAAGCTCTTCCCTTATTGTCAAGAGGATCTCATTATCTCTTTGCTATGAGCTTGACTTTGGTGGAGGATTGAAGTGGTGGAGACCCAGTTGGAAGGAACTTGGTTTCTTAGTTTCGAACCATGCCGACACAGAAGTCTGTAATGTTGATACTTCTGTTGATCAATTATTAATAGAAATATTCCTTTCTCGTCCAATCAATATCTTGCGAATATATGATTATTATCCATGGCCATGTTTGTAATGTTTATTAATGGATTGTGCTATCTAATGTGCTAACTCATTTTATATATTGTCACTATATACTTGCATCGCTTCTTTGTTGAGAACTTCTTACAGGTGTAAGGCTTTGGGTCAAAGTGCTCAGCGGTGGAACGACATCAAACGATTGGATCGAGGTAGGCTTCTTCCTCGTATTGCACATTAGTTATATAGCACATGTTGGAATTGAGTTGATTTATGTAATCATACCTATCTGTTGTGGTTTACCCTTGGCCATAGAGAGTTTTTCCCTTGTAACAGAATTGGCGACTCCACTGGGGAAAGATCTTCCTTCTAAGGGTTGAAGTATTTTTCCTTCTTACATTGCTCTTTTTCCTTTGTGTTTCTTGTCGTATCACTACTAGACATATTCTGTTCACTCTGGGTCTGAGTTTTCATCCTTTTACCCTTGCCTGGCCTTGTTTTAAAGAATATACACCCCTTTTGCCTTGACAGTCACGTATACACACGTGTTGTCTCACTACAAGAAGAGTATATATGCTTTGTTCTCCTGAACAGTCGCGTATACCACTTCCCCTTGCTTGTTTGCTTGTTTTAGTGACTGTTGGGTAGGATTTGAGGATTACTGAGCCTTCTTGGGTCTCTGTAGTGCCTGTTGAGATTATCTGGGATGACAGAAAGCTTGTTGGGAGTTGAATTTTGGGCATAGTCTTTCTCTTTGTTTTCGATTTTTAATTTGTCCTTGGTTTCTGGGTTGTTTGCTTGGCTTCTTGGTATTCTTCTTGAGTGATTGTTTGTATACACAGTAGAAGTTATATATCAAGTTGCTTATCAGTCCATGCGTTTTCTTTTTAATACATTGAAAATACAAAAAAATAGGTGTTTTTCATTGGTTGGTATTTTTGTCTTGGAACATTTATCATTAGCTTGGCACATTTAGCAAAAGATTGCATTTTACTTCTGTGTTGCAGAGTTAAAATTGAAAATTGCATTGTTTTTATTTAGCATATCATTCACTGAAAAGTTAAAGTTAGGCTTTGCACTATATCTACTTTTATTCTGTGCAAAGTCATAACACCATGAGTTTCATTTCCATACCTTTTTGAGTAATCAAGGCCAATAAAATTTACGCTTTAAACTAAAATTGATTAGTAACGATTTTATTGTTTAGGGTGCACAAACTAGCCTAGGATTTAGTGCCTTGGAATAGTATTTTGTGAGTAAACTTCTCCAAGGAAATTAAATCAACTTATGTATCTGAGACAGGGAGTTGAGAAATCCATTGTATAATTGGTAATATCAGGAGGCTCTGCTCACACCGGAGTTAATCACGAGGTCGCGCGAAGTAAGTTGAAGGGATAACCCCTGGATACTCACCTAGCATCAAAGATATTTATGTGGATTTATTCGTATTTGGGGATCTTGCTAGTGCCTATACCTCTATGAGAGGCGGTACTTTCAAGGTTTCGGGCTTTGCTACCCTGCCCATACGGTGATCCGAACTTACGACTTCTCGCCTGTGCATCAGTTATATAGTGGTTTATTAGTTTCTTGACTTAGGTATCTCATAGATTACTTGTAGGGCTTATTCTACTTGTACCCTGAGTCAGATAGGGGTCAGACAACACACAACCTTTATGGAGGATTACCTCTCTAGGGGGATTTGACCGACTGGTTGTTAAGCCTACGAGGGCCCTTATAACTGATTCTGTTACCTCCAAACTTTAGCAGGGAATCTCAGGTCTCTCTTGGACGAGACATACCTTCTTTGGCGAGGGAGGCCACTCAGCCACTTTAGCCCATTTGCATCATATTGGTCATTTGACTTTTTGGTATGCTCTTTGGCTATTAGTTGACCATAGGATTTTATGCTAAGTCTTTGTTATCATGGATAGTGGAGTTCCTTTTTCTCCCTCATTTACTGCTACCCCCCCCATGACGTTCATGGGGGAAAATCTGTCCTCTTTTTATAATGGTATGAAAAATTATGGTACTTTGTCAATGCCTTGGGTCTCTAATCATTTTTCTCATGGTATGTCTGATATGTCTTCACACTTTCCATCCTCTTTCTTTCCTCCTTATGTGAATACAATTTTGGCGTTTGGGGGCATGATGCCTCCTTCTTATCCCTCTCCATTTGGAGGGAGTCATATCCTTCAAACACCTCTTATGATAGGAGGTTGGAATCTTCCTTCCTACGAATCCACTTTGTGAGAAGTAAGTGCCCAATTAAGCAATCATTCTACTTATCACACTCTGTCCACTTATCCTTCTTCCGCTATGTCAGTTCCTACGAACACTTTTCCCGTGGTGGACCTCTGTCTGTCCTCTAGTGTTTCATCCTGGGGGAGTTGTTTTTATAGTATTGGCAACCCCCCTCATGAAGTTCCTTCACCTGGGGGCAACATATATCCTCACATGAGTAACCCTTTTCATGTTGCTTTCCCTTCACAAGCAAATTCCTCAGTGTCGATGCCCTTACAACCCTTTATGAATTAGTATGGAGGAGGATACTATGCTGCTAAATAGGGACAGGGTGTAAACCAGGATCCTTCCTGGCCTGCAATTTCTCAAAACCAATCTTTCCTTGGACCTTGGTCTCAAATGCCACAATTCACCACCACCACAAGTCCAGTCACTGCATGTCATACTGGCATTATATCACCAACTGCTACTATTCATGTTGGAGATTGGTCGACAACCTCTACGAGTCATGTTGAAGACCTACAACTAGCTGCTGCAAGTCATGTTGGGGGCACAAGTCCAGTCACTGCATGTCATACTAGCATTATATCACCAACCTCTGCTAGTCATATTGGAAATTGGTCGAAAACCTCTGCGAGTCATGTTGAAGACCTGCAACCAGCCACTACAAGTCATGCTGGGGGCATATGTCTAGTCACTGCTAGTCACGCTACACATCCATCTCCAACCTTTGCTAGTTATGTTGGGGATTCATCACCAACCTATGCCAGTCATGTTGGGGATCCATCACCAACCTCTGCTAGTCATGTTGGGGATTCATCACCAACCTCTACTATTCATGTTGGAGATTTTCTACTAGCCTCTACAAGTCATGCTGGGAGCATGTCACCAGCCACTGCAAGTCATGCTGGGGGCATTCATATGATTGAGAAGCCTAGACGTCTCAGACGTAAGCCTAGATTCCTTTGCAGAACTTGCGAAGGAAGTCACCTTACTCATTTGTGTCCTTTTACTGCTAGGATACCAGAAGCATGGGGCTCACCTAAGGGCCCTTCGGGTTTTGAGGCATCTATGGTTTCACAACACTATGTTCCTTCTTTGGTTGATACAACAGTCATGCCGATGCAATCTTCGACTGACACCCCTTTTCCTTTAGGGGTTGATGCGTCCTTTGACCTTGTTGTCTTACATCCCATCCGACCTGTGGTCATGTTGATGCAATCTTCAACCGACACCTCACCTATGTTCGGGAGTGATGTGTCTCTTGACCTTGTTGTCTCGCATCTTGCTCAACCAATGATCGTGTTGATGTAATCTTCAACCGACAACACTCTTGTTTTTTGAGGTGATGCACCTCTTGACCTTGTTGTCTCACATCCTATTCAACCAATGGTTGAGGAATTGGCCGTATCAATGCAATATTCGATCAAACCCACTCTTCTCTTGGAGAGTGACAAGTCTAAGGAAGTGGTCGTGCCAATGCAATTTTTGGTCAATCCCACTCTTCTGGTTCTAGTTCTATACCTTATATGCCATGTCCTTAGCATTTCTATCACTTCACCTTCTAAACAAGAGAGAGTTTTACTCTTCCCAATTTCTCTTCCTCCAAGTCCTGACGAGGTTCCATTTGATTGGGATGGTCTTGTGGGGCATCTAATGCCTCTGCCTATGTCTTTTCCAAGAAGAGACATTATCCGATATAACATGGAGACGATAACCTCCATTAGCAATTTTCCTTCCTCGACTTGGAGAGCATTGGGTCTTCTCGAGCTTGTGTCAATTCTTCGTAAGATACCGACATTCCACAAAAGGTTCACACGGGAGCCTTGGCCTCCCCCATGACTTTCTACCTAGAATCTCCCAATGAGTCCAACTTAATCCCTTTTCTGACTCATTCAAAAAAAAAAAATATTGTTGAGCGATTTGTTCCTTTCACGCTCGTTAATTTGGATTTGAAAGGTCACAAGTCTTCGTTAAGCTATTTTCCAACTCATTATTAAAAATTGAAAAGATCGCCGAGTGATTTGTCCCTTTCACACTCGTTAAAATTGGATTTGAAAGATCATGAGTCTTAGTTAAGATATTTTTCAACTCGCTATCAAAAATGGAAAAGATCGCCGAGTGAACCTGTCTTTTTCACACTTGTAAATTGGATTTGAAAAGACGTCTATTTGGCACAATTTTACCCCATTTTCACACCAAGTAGACTAAAAGATATAAAAAAGGACAATTTTTGGTGTTAAATTGTGATTTCATCTCATGCCCTTGCTTGCAGTATTGAGCCTTTAGCCGGTTCTCACTTTGAATTATAAAACATGGTCCAAGCAGTTTGCATCCTCAACCAAGTAGAGCCTTATTTATATCCTTCGCAATTTGACACCCTATACCCTGGAGGGAACATCACCCTAAGTGTCCATCTCCCGCATGCATTTCCTTGCATTGAGCATAGGTAAGTTCCACTGTTGGAACTAGTTTTTCTTACTTGTGACACTCATTCCCTCCTCTATATCATAGCATTCACTTGCTATAAAAAAACAAAAAAAGACAGGCGGGAAGGGAGTACTATATTGTAATTGGAAGCAGTCATGTCGCCTTTGAAAAGAGCACAAAATTATTGAGTCCTTGCATCATTATAATTTTGGGTTTAGCATGGCCTTAGGAAGTTGATCTCATTACATAATTTTCTCTACCATCTGGTTAATATTCCAGCCACTATAAAGAACATTATGGATGCCTCCTGCATCTAATTGTCAAATCATTAAGTCTATGCTGCCAAAGTTCACCGAATGTCTCATGCTTTTGTTCAAAGGAAGTCTATCAACCTATGTCAACCACTCCTCAGAAATCTTGAGTTCGCATGTCGGATATACGCTTAGTTTGTCTCAGAATCACATGATACTTTGGTCTTATGATGCACCCTGGCCCTACTGTCATCATTGGTAGGTCACCTTGAACCCAACAATCGAAATTTCATCATGGGTTGTTGACTGGGTGGTTTCCCTTGTGTTCGAAGGCAAGACATCTATTCACACTTTGGGATCCGTGCAGTGTCTTGGATGCCATTAACCTTATTGGTGGTTTCAGTGCCTTTGTCAGTAGTTTTCATCACCTGCTATTCAGAGGGTGTTTTTCATGTACCACTTGCATTTGGCACATGCGAAAGACACACAGGGTTGTTGGTTCGTGAACATGTTCTTCATCCAATCTCCACCAAATCATGAAGCTCCTGCTTTGTTCCTCATGTTGACTGATGAGAGATGCCTTAATGCTCTCCTTTCAGTAGGTCTCTTTCCATCGACTTCAGTTCATGTATTTTGGATACGAGACTTGGATTTTTATGAGTGCCTTGAGGTTTGCAGTCATTAGTGGTAGGCTCTCTCACCATTGATAGATGGGAATACATCAATGTCTCCTGATCAATGGATCTCTCAAATGTTTGACACCAGCTCCTTTATTCACATTTGTAGAGATATACTCGGTGCCTTGATACCTGCTTTCATCATTGGTAGGTTGTCTCGTGTTTGTTAACGGTATACCTCAATGACCGGTAATCAAATGATGTCTCATCATGTTCGACCTCAACACATTTATTCACATGATGTAGACTTGCACCATTGGCGGATTGTATTGAAGACTTGAAGAAATCACTTTTTAGACACAACTTTCCTGAGTTGTTGCTTCCATTTCATTGGACCAGTACCTATTTGACTTCAGTGATCATCGGAGATTAGATTATACTCCATGGTATACAGATATCTTCAAATTGATTTTGAGACTGGTTTCAATGGGCCTTGTTCATGACTATGATAGCTATTGGCATGTAACCACATTTATATTTGCCTACTCATGGCCATGAACACTTGTTGGTATATTTTCCACATGGATCTGCATTGTATTTTTGGCAGCCATGTATGCAAAGTCAGTACATAATGAAATGAGTAATTGAGTTCATCCAACTAGTTCTCTACCACTCCACTTCTGGGTTAATTATAATGTATTGCGGCCATCGCAGATACTCCTCTAATCTCACACATTAGGGGGCATATGTTATAGCAAGATTTTCCTCACCATTCCTATCTTGCACAGAGGGCCTTTTTCCATTTCCCTATGCAGACTTATCAACCCCCTTTTTGATAAATCCAGAGCCAAAACTATATATTTTTCCACATATACGCTTCCTAATTTCTTTGCAAGATGCGTATACGCTTGCTGCTCCACTACAGCTCGCGTATATCAGAATTTGTGCTAGAAAATAAAAAATGAGGTTGGGTTTCCATGTCACGACAAATGATATCTGATCTTTGGCCTTCCATATACTGGAAACGTTCTGACTCGGCCCTTCAGTTGCATTCTGGAGGCTATAAGAGCACAATTTCGAGCTATGGAAAAAAAAGAGAAAGCATTCAACTTTGAGAGAAAAGTTACACTGGAGAAATTACTTCATATTGAGTCTGCATCCCTTTGTCCCTCAAGTCTGAACATAGTGTTAAACCCCCAAGCTCTTCCCTTATTGTCAAGAGGATCTCATTATCTCTTTGCTATGAGCTTTCCTTTGGTGGAGGATTGAAGTGGTGGAGACCCAGTTGGAAGGAGCTTGGTTTCTTGGTTTCGAACCGTGCCAACACGGAAGTCTATAATGTTGATACTTTTGTTGATCAATTATTAATAGAAATACTCCTTTCCCGTCCAATCAATATCTTGTGAATATATGATTATTATCCATGGGCATGTTTGTAATGTTTATTAATAGATTGTGCTATCTGATGTGCTAACTCATTTTATATATTGTCACTATATACTTGCATCGCTTGTTTGTTGAGAACTTCTTGCAGGTGTAAGTCTTTGGGTAAAAGTGCTCAACGGTGGAACGACATCAAACAATTGGATAGAGGTAGGCTTCTTCCTCATATTGCACATTAGTTATATAGCACATGTTGGAATTGAGTTGATTTCTGCAGTCATACCTATCTGTTGTGGTTTACCCTTGGCCATAGAGAGTTTTTCCCTTGTAACAATCGGATCCCACATTTAACTTCCCAGGTTTGACAATAACTTCAAAGGAAAACTCCTAAAAAAGCAACAACCATCTACAGATTCTTCCTTCTATGACATGTTTGTTAACAAGATATTTTAAAGAAGAATGATCAATGAAAAACTTAAAATGACCCCCTAATAGATAGTGTCAAAACTTTTGTAAAGCATAGACCATGTCCAAACATTCCCTTTTTGTTGTGGTGTAGTTGCGTTCAACCTGAGATAGTTTTGAATGGAAAAATAGATAGGATGGTCAATATTCCATTCTCCTGGTTGCGCAAGTATGGAACCTAGCGCAACTCTAGAGGCATCAATATGGACATGAAACTCCTTCTACCAATTCGGGTAAGTCAAGATGGGTGCAGAACTCAACTTTTCTTTTAACACATCAAAGGCTTTATCTCAGTCTAGAGTCCAATGAAATCCTTCAGATAATTTTAACAATGGTTCCAAAGGTGTTGTAAAAGTTGCATAACTATGAATGAACATGCTGTAATATACATGTGACCTAGTGTAGATCATAGTTTCTTTACAGATATGGGAGGTGGCATATTAATGATGACTGCAAATTTTGGAGGATCGACGAGTACCCCTTCTCTGCACACAATATGTCCAAGAAGATTCTCGAAGAGTACACAGAATATTCACTTTTTCAAGTTTAGGGAAATATGCAACTACCTACAATTCTCAAACATTAGTCGGATCATAGAAATATGTTCTTTAAACATGATATAAACTTTCCACTCATCCATGTAGACTTATGAAAACTTATGAATGAAGTTGTGGAATGTCGCAATGACTATCCGGGAAAATACTGTGGGGGAATTCTTCAGCTCAAAAGGCATGACATTGTAAGCAAATGACCCCCACTTAGTAGTGAAGGTGGTCTTTATCTTGTCTTCCTCTATAATCTGGACTTGATGATAGTCGAAAACTCCATCTGTAAAGGAGTAGGCTTCCTTACCCACCACTTGGTCTAAAACTTCATCGCTTAAGGGAGTTGGGAACAAATCATGGACATAGGAAGAGTTCAATCTCCTGTAATTGACACAAACATGGATATCCTCTATGCCCTTCTTACTTTGAATTATGATGGGACTGATCCATTCGTCCTCTTCAATAGGGAAGATTAACCTTATTGCGAGAATGCGATCAATCTCATTTTCACTTTCTCCTTAACTAAAGGATTCAACCGATATGGTCTGTGCTTCACAGGTTTTGTGCCAAGTTTTAGCTCTATATTCATCTCTCCTAGGTTTCCCTTAATTCCTTTGAGATCGGAGATATGTTTTGGAAATAGGTCGTAGTAATCGTGCAATAAGGGTTGGATTTCAATCATGGTTTGCTCATCCCAGTAGTCACCTACATAAGCTATCTTGGGATGGTCTTCAATACCTATGTTTACCTCGCGCAACTTCAAGGGTTTAGTGTAAGAGATACTAGATTCACCAGGGCAAGTGCTTTTGACAACTCTACTTCCTTCAGACTCCTTAAATGGAAAATGCCTAAGGTCTTCTAGGACGGCTGGGTTGTAGTATCAATTTTTCTGTAATGCGTAAGTAGAAAGAGGAGTAGGGCTATACCAAATAAAATTCGCATGTGTGAGGCATACTATGGGTGGAATGGTATCCTTGATTTCATCATTAAATAACATCTTTTTAATATGATGCAATACTAAAGTGATTTCCTGAGACTTACCTGAAAATGAGAAATCTTGGAAAAATTGTTTCTGGAGTACGTCCTAGCAAGCGGTTTGATGTCTAATCTCTTCATGTACATACCAGGCAGTTGGAATTTGTCCCAATGAATGAACAAACTAGTGCACCCAAAAATGAAGAGGTAGTTATGTCATTGTCCATACTTTGAAACATTGCAAAATGTGCTCTCTTGGATTGGTTATCCCCTCGTACATTCCAGCCAATGACGCGTGATGTTGCAACTTATGTTCTGAACTCTCTGGATTCCCCTCAGATGAAGGATTGAAACGATACTACATAACGAGTTTGATCTAGTCCCATGAAGGTAAAGTGATTTTATGCATCACCCACCACCTGGCTGGGGTTTCGCGCAGGGATACATCTAAAACCAATATTCTCTGATCTATCCGAACCTTTTTCTCCATTTCAACCAAAAATTTGTGTAACTCAGAGACACCAATCATAGCCAAGATTCTCTTTTAGTTCATTCTCGATCCATTTGGAGACTTTGACGGTTGCGCAACATCTGGAGAAGTTTCCATACCATCCATGCCGCCAATTCTCAAAATCTTCCTCTGATTCCTCTCCCATAGATTGAATACTTCGCCAACTCACAGATCCATCTGTAGTGGGGTTAATGTAGTCCACTTGTTTTCGTATAGTAATAGTATATAACTGATCTAATAAGTTTGGTTCCATTTTCTCATTAGATGGTTTTGTATACCTAGGCCCCTCATACATATCCAAGGGTTGGATAACTTCTAATCCATCTGCTTCAAAGATCATGAGCTCCTTTTGNTTTGAGGTCAATGATAGCATAGTTGTCGTAGGCCCAGTCAATTCCAATAAAGGAAAGATACGTGTCCTTCTCCCCCATAATTTAAATAACCTCAAAGTATGCCATGGTATTAACCCCTAGAATTTCCACCTCGATGTTCTCCAACCTTCCCACGGGCTAAATGAAGTATTGGTTAGCCATGCACAACTGAATGGGAAAACAAGCTAGCATAGCATAACATCATTGATCTCATTGAACCCAAGTCCAGCATAGCATCATTGATCTCATAACCATCTATATGAGCTTGTAGTATGAATTGCCTACTGGACATCTTCTTCCTTCTTTGTACTCAGCTGCTATTTCATTCTGGCAGGTTAGAAACAATGTGTTCCCCTGAGTTTCCTCTAGTTCCTAGAGTAATTTTGATGGTGTTTCATAATTTCTGGGTAAGTTTTTCATTCTCCAAAAGGTCATAGACAAGTTGCAACCACAAGTTAACAAGATCATGTGATCCATCTACTAGAACCATGGAAGATCCAGGGTTTTGCACAACTCCCCCATGAAGTCTAAACTTTGGATTCACCCTCTCCGATGGTGTCAAGTCAGACATTTGTTTGAACAGTTCTATGACATTTTTGAAAAACTCTTTTTGGCTCTCTAGATCATACCAAGGAATAAGTAAAGTTTTGTAAATCTAGAGAAGTTGAAGGATAGACGCATCAACACCAGTCTTTATTCTACCCCTCGTAATAACATTAATATTATACTCTTTCCCTCCCACAACCATTCTTGGTTCTAATTTTATCAGATTGGCACCTCGTTTCCTTGCGCGATCTTCCCATTTTGCAATCAAATCAGGACATTCATTTGTGGCATGGGTATTGTTTCTACAATGTGCACACCAGGGTCTCCTCCGAAGTGGAAATTCTATTACTAAATGCCCCTACTCCTCACAGTTATAGAAATGAACAGGAACCCTTCCACCGGTCTAACCTCCTCTAGACACTCCACCACCTCGATGACCTCCTCCAAACCCTTGAGGAGCCTCGTCAACCTGAAAACAAGAATGGTGCAATCGGTCTGCTAGTTCTTCCATATCCCAACATTTCTTCGTAGTATGGGTTGTCGAACAATAAAATTCATATTGTACAGTTTTATGGACAACCAAGTATTTTTGTAGGATTTGGAAATGCCTCGGAGGATGTCCATGTGTTCTACAAATCTCACAATATTCATTGCTTTGGCCCACTTGCTGATTTGGAAAAGCGTGGTACTGAAAGGTGGATGAAAAGGAGTCATCATTGAAATTTGCGCAACACCCCTTGTTGGTCCCAGGTTTTCATAGGATGGTTCACTGGTGCACCACCCCTCAACCTTGGGCACTATGTCACAGTGTGGTCTTCTGTATAGTAACATGTGCACCATACTTGTGGTCGATCTACTTTCGATAGATATATCTCTTGGATTTTCTCTATGAGAATTGAAATATGTCCCTGAAGCTGCGCAATATTATTATTCTCTGTAGGTCACATCATGCACAAGCTCTCGGGTAGCCTACCATTACTTCAATCTTCATCTCCAGCTCTAGGGCCTCGCCCAAGGTGGCGATTCTTTGTTATGTTAAGGGTATCCTTGTCAACGGTAATAGTCCTTGAATGAATCACTCTCACTGATGATATTCATGAATGGGATTTGCTATCTTTCCAATTGTGTCTTTGAGTCTCTAGTTGTACTCCCAAGCAAATTCCTCGTCTCTCTATTTAATATCCCACAACTCAGAGAGAGCATGTTTCTCTAACTGCGGTAAAAAAAATTCTGCTATGAATCTTTGCTTGACCCGAGGGAGGGTAAACACCTATCCTTGAGCATTCCCAGGTTCAATGCACTTCATATACCATTTCAACGCCCAACCTCTCAAGGTGGTCTAGAACTCAACTAACTTACTTGTGTCTAAGGTTCCATGTGATCTCCATATGGCTTCGCATGGGAACCAGTGTTGTCTGACATACTCATCCCCTTTACCCCAAAATTATGGGTATCAGGTGAGGGATCCAGCATGTTGACCAACCATTTGAAAACTTGATAACATAATTAAAATAAACCCTAAAGGACCTGGTTGTGATAGGACAGAAGAATTCACTATACTTGAGCTAACACTTATACTAGAACTTACATTATTATAAAGATTATGAATAGCAGGAATTACTGCAGGATTTGGTGTGGAATTTACTAGATTCGTAGGAGGTGCTAAGGGACAGCGTGATTCATGGTTGGTTCCTTCAACACTTTCATAGGATTCTTCGCTGGGGTGTTCTCCTTAAAATGAAATATCGTCTTTTCTTACAGAGATTCAACATCTTCTAGTGTTACAAGCTTCGATCCTACAACTTCCTCCAGAGTTATGACTGATTATTTTTCCTCAGAATGAGCATGCTTTTTTGATCACCCTCTCTAACTTTCATTCATCTTTTCCAATCTCTATCAACCACTGTCTAGACCAATTCCCTCTCGTCTGCAACTCTCGCAACTTCAAAATTTCTCTCCTATGACTACTTTTGAGGCCAATCTCTTTCTGCAATGGATCCAATCTCTTCATCACCTTCTGCATCTATTTTTTCCACCTTCTTTCTATCGGTACAACCCTTTTTTGAGCTCATTCCTCTCTATCACTCTTCTCATGATGACCCCCATACTTCAAGAAACCTATCTTAGCCTAAGTCATGAACCCTTTGCCTGAATCACCCACCCCTCATGCACAATGGGTTTACTCAACCATTCCAAGAAAATCAAACAACATCTCATCTTCCACCAGTAGAATCTTAATCCACAAGGAAATATCCTGCAATAATCTTCCTCAGGAACCTTCTTGAAATATAGCCTCTACTTTCGAGAAATACTAGTGGTTTTCTACAACGAATTGAATAATATACCCGTCCAATGTGGTCTTTACACAAAATTCTAAACACCGACAAATCGAATTATCCCACCAGTGAAGACTCACTAAGATTATTGCGGTCCAATAGTATCACTTCTTGATCTGATATTTGTGCTCAGGAGCTTCTTAGAGCTGGATGAGCCACTAGAACACTTCTTCCGAGAATCAAACCTAGAAAATTTTCTATTGGTTTCTCGCAAAATTAGAATAGAAGACAAAACTCTTCATGAATTCGAACCTTTTGTTCCTCAACACGACATCTTTTTGTATGAATTAGTCACACCATTGTTCCCACAAGTTCTCAATATCTAATTTTATCTAGTATGATATTCTACAAAGACTTCCCCTTTAAAGAACATGTCCCAGCAACGAAACCATTTGTTGGCACGATATTGGAGACCAAGGTTATTTGAACTTACCAACAAAGGTATTGCTATAGTTTGGCAGCGTTGGAACTTTCAACCTTCCACAAGGGAAGGATGTCTGACCCGAAGCACAGTCGAGACCGATGTGAGAGTGAAGGGAGTCAAATATAACACCTAGGTGGGAGTATAGCAACCCAAATAGATCTAAGCATAGGAGTATAAAATATTATACACATACAACATAATCGGAATGAAAGATTCAAATGCATAACACGTGGACAAATTTCTCTAGTGAGAGTATTCCCAAGCATTAACTAAATAAGTAAAATAAACAAAGGTCACACTTGCACAGATGAAGATCTTAGCATTCACACACACAATTAAACAAATTTTTAGGCCCCAAATAACATTTCTCATCTGTTCATTGCCCATATATCAAAGGCGAGTATACAATAGTCGGATATTAGATGAGTGAAATCTCTATAATTACATTTTGCAACTGGTTTGATCATAGCCTTGGAAAAAATTCTAAGACTAGATACATTACATATACATCTCTCAATACATAAAACCAAGGTCAAGATAGCTCAAGGTTCTACAATTGAACATCAATAACAATAGCAACTATATGAGCAACAACAAATTCCACATCAATATCATTAATCATAACATCAACAACACTATCAACATCAACATCAACATCTGCAACAACCTTGTCTTGTTTCAAAAGTCCTTGTCTTATATCTTTCCATGGGACTTCCTGATCATGGATGATTTTAGGGGCTAAATTTCGCTCATGAGCTAATTTTCCATGGTTTTTCCAAAAATGAGATTCGTTATTTTAAAAATGATTCGCCCAAATTCTATAGGATAAAATTATTTTAACTTAAAAATAGCCAAAATTTTATAAAAACTATATAAAATCCTTAGAAATTTTAATATTTTTCAAAAGTATCGCCAAACATTTATAGTTGGCATATGAATGATTAGTAATATTCGCCAAGGTTTCTACATTTTAAAATAAATTTCCATCCTTAAAATCATCCTTGTTCCTGATTCTGCATCTTCTTGGTTTCCACTAGAAGATTTCGGTGCTTTCTGTTGTTCCTTCCAGCTGGCAGACAACTGTGTTCCTCGTTGGCACTCTGATCTATCACTTTCCACCACTCAGATCCTCTATTGGTGTGTTGTGTTGTTATGCAACACACTCTAATTGCTGCAAAACTGGAACTTCAAAACCAAGTGTCCAACAATGCCATAGCATGGTCAGGTCGACTTGACGAAACCTTTTCGATTCATTTTGAATAGACTCAGCCCGAGTTGAGTCGAGTCACGTCGACTTCAGGAATAATAATGTTTTTGCATCCAGTCGACATTCCCTAACAAGTTGTATAGGGTTCCAATCTAAATTCCTTTCATCAATACCATCGCACCTCTGACCATATTGCACATATCCTTCTGAAATGGAGTGTGCACTCCTACATCACTCATCTTACTGACATATATCACTGGAAGAGTGTGTTCTTGTAGGGGAGATGACCTAGTGGAACACGCTGATTAAATGAGTGATGGAGTCCATGTGGGATTGTGATGTAGGGGCGTGCTCACACCTTGTGTAGCCACATCATCTTGAATCTCTTATTGTGTATTACATCACCTTGGATCTTGACACATGTAACCTTGGAGAGAAGTGATTCACTTATGTGAGCCTACATGAGTTTATCTTAGGTTGCTTGTAAGGGCATTGGCCCACATTGTGTTGTTGGCCTACCTTA
>JASDQU010107135.1:17053-35449 GCA_032191745.1 Picea mariana
CCCCCATGAACGTCATGGGGGAAAATCCGTCCTCTTTTTATAATGGTATGCAAAATTATGGTACTTCGTCAATGCCTTGGGTCTCTAATCATTTTTCTCATGGTATGTCTAATATGTATTCGCACTTGCCATCCTCTTTCTTTCCTCCTTATGTGAATACAATTTTTGTGTTTGGGGGCATGATGCCTCCTTCTTATCCCTCTATGTTTGGAGGGAGTCATATTACGGTAGGAGGTTGGAATCTTCCTTCCTACGAATCCACTTTGTGAGAAGTAAGTGCCCAATTAAGAAATCATTCTACTTATCACACTCTATCCACTTATCCTTCTTCCGCTATGTCAGTTCCTACGAACACTTTTCCCATGGCGGACCTCCGTCTGTCCTCCAGTGTTTCATCCTGGGGGAGTTATTTTTATAGTATTGGCAACCCCCTCACGAATTTCCTTCACCTGGGGGAAACATATATCCTCACATGAGCAACCCTTGTCATTTCGCTTTCCCTTCACAAGCGAATTCCTCAGTTTCGATGCCCTTACAACCCTTTATGAATCAGTATGGAGAAGGATACTATCCTGCTGAATAGGGACAGGGTGTAAACCAGGATCCTTCCTGGCATGCAATTTCTCAAAACCAATCTTTCCTTGGACCTTGGTCTCAAATTCCACAATTCACCACTGCCACAAGTCCAGTCACTACGTGTCATACTGGCATTATATCACCAACCGCTACTAGTCATGTTGGATATTGGTCGACAACCTCTATGAGTCATGTTGAAGACCTGCAACTAGTTGCTACAAGTCATGTTGGTGGCACAAGTCCAGTCACTGCATGTCATACTGGCGTTATATCACCAACCTCTACTAGTCATGTTAGAAATTGGTTGAAAACCTCTGCGAGTCATGTTGAAGACCTGCAACCAGCCACTGCAAGTCATGTTGGGGGCATATGTCTGGTCACTGCTAGTCACACTACACATCCATCTCCAACCTTTGCTAGTCATGTTGGGGATTCATCACCAACCTCTGCTAGTCATGTTGAAGATCCATCACCAACCTTTGCTAGTCATGTTGGGGATCCATCACCAACCTCTGCTAGTCATGTTGGGGATTCATCACCAACCTCTACTAGTCATGTTGGAGATTTTCTACTAGCCTCTACAAGTCATGCTGGGAGCATGTCACCAGCCATTGCAAGTCATGCTAGGGGCATTCATATGATTGATAAGCCTAGAAATATCAGACGTAAGCCTAGATTCCTTTGCAGGACTTGCGAAGGAAGTCACCTTACTCGTTTGTGTCCTTTTACTATTGGGATACCAGAAGCAAGGGGCTCACCTNTCTATGGTTTCACAACACTCTGTTCCTTCTTTGGTTGATACAATAGTCATGTCGATGCAATCTTCGACTGACACCCCTTTTCCTTTAAGGGTTGATGCATCCTTTGACCTTGTTGTCTCACATCCCGTCCAACCTGTGGTCGTGCCGATGCAATCTTCAACCGACACCTTTCCTATGTTCGGGAGTGATGTGTCTCTTGACCTTTTTGTCTCGCATGTTACTCAACCAATGATCCTGTTGATGCAATCTTCGACCGACAACACTCCTATGTTTTGGGGTGATGCACCTCTTGACCTTGTTGTCTTGCATCCTATTCAACCAATGGTTGAGGAATTGGTCGTATCAATGCAATATTTGATCGACCCCACTCTTCTCTTGGAGAGTGACAAGTCTAAGGAAGTGGTCGTGCCAATGCAATTTTTGGTCAATCCCACTTTTCTGGTTCTGGTTCTATACCTTTTATGCCATGTCCTTAGCATTTCTAGCACTTCACCTTCTAAACAAGAGAGAGTTTTACTCTTCCCAAGTTCTCTCCCTCCAAGTCCTGACGAGGTTCCATTTGATTGGGATGGTCTTGTGGGGCATCTAATGCCTCCGCCTATGACTTTTCCAAGAAGAGACATTATCTGATATAACACGGAGATGATAACCTCCATTAGCCCTTTTCCCTCCTCGACTTGGAGAGCTTTGGGTCTTCCCAAGCTTGTGTCAATTCTTCGTAAGATACCGACATTCCACAGAAGGTCCGCACAGGAGCCTTGGCCTCCCCCATGACTTTCTGCCTAGAATCTCCCAACGAGTCCAACTTAATCCCTTTTCCGACTCATTCAAAAAGTGAAAATATTGCTGAGCGATTTGTTCCTTTCACGCTCATTAATTTGGATTTGAAAGGTCACAAGTCTTCGTTAATCTATTTTCCAAATCGTTATTAAAAATTTAAAAGATCGCTGAGTGATTTGTCCCTTTCACACTCATTAAAATTGGATTTGAAAGATCATGAGTCTTAGTTAAGCTCTTTTCCGACTTGCTATCAAAAATGGAAAAGATCGCCGAGTGAACTTGTCTTTTTCACACTCATAAATTGGATTTGAAAAGACGTCTATTTGGCACAATTTTACCCCTTTTTCACACCAAGTAGACTAAAATATATAAAAAAGGACATTTTTTGGCGTTAATTTGTGATTGCATCTCATGCCCTTGCTTGCAGTATTGAGCCTTTAGCCAGTTCTCACTTTGAATTATAAAACATGGCCCAAGTAGTTTGCATCCTCAACCAAGCAGAGACTTGTTTATATCCTTCACAATTTGACACCCTACACCCTGGAGGGAACATCACCTTGAGTGTCCATCTCCCGCATGCATTTCCTTGCATTGAGCATAGGTGCGTTCCACTGCTGGAACTAGTTTTGCTTACTTGCGACACTCATTCCCTCCTTTGTATCATAGCATTCACTTGTTATGAAAAAACAAAAAAATACAGGAGGGAAGGGAGTACTATATTGTAATTGGCAGTAGTTGTGTCGCCTTTGAAAAGAGCACAAAATTATTGAGTCCTTGCATCATCATAATTTTGGGTTTAGCATGGCCTTAGGAAGCTGATCTCATTATAGAATTTTCTCTACCAACTGGTTAATCTTCCAGCCACTATAGAGAACATTATGGATGCCTCCTGCATCTAATTGTCAAATCATTAAGTCTATGATGCCAAAGTTCACCATATGTCTCATGCTCTTTTTCAAAGGAAGTCTATCAACTTGTGTCAGCCACTCCTCAGAAATCTTGACTTCGCATGTCGGATATACCCTCAGTTTGTCTCAGAATCACATGTTTCTTTGGTCTTATGATGCACCCTGGCCCTACTGTCATCATTGGTAGGTCACCTTGAACCCAACAATCGACATTTCATCATGGGTTGTTGACTGGGTGGTTTCCCTTGTGTTCGAAGGAAAGACATCTATTCACACTTTGGGATTCGTGCAGTGTCTTGGATGCCATTAGCCTTATTGGTGGTTTCATCGCCTTTGTCAGTAGTTTTCATCACTTGCTATTCAGAGGGTGTTTTTCGTGTACCACTTTCATTTGGCACACGTGAAATACACACAGGGTCGTTGGTTCATGAACATGTTCTTCATCTGATCTCCACCAAATCATGAAGCTCCTGCTTTGTTCCTCGTGCTAACTGATGAGAGATGCCTTAATGCTCTCCTTTTAGCTCATGTATTTTGGATATGAGACTTAGAGTTTTATGAGTACCTTGAGGTTTGCAGTCATTAGTGGCAGGCTCTCTTGCCATTGACAGATGGGAATACATCAATGTCTCCTGATCAATGGATCTCTCAAATGTTCGAAACCAACTCCTTTATTCACATTTGTAGATATGTACTCGGTGCCTTGATACCTACTTTCATCATTGGTAGGTTGTCTCGCGTTTGTTAATGGTATACCTCAATGATGGGTAATCAAACGATGTCTCATCGTGTTCGAACTCAACTCATTTATTCACATGATGTAGACTTTCACCATTGGCGAATTGTATTGAAGACTTGAAGACATCACTTTGTAGACACAACTTTCCTGAGTTGTTGCTTCCATTTCAACGGACCAGTACCTTTTTGACTTCAGTGATCATGAGAGATTAGATTATACTCCATGGTATATAGATATCTTCAGATTGATTTTGATACTGGTTTCACTGGGCCTTGTTCATGACTATGATATCTATTGGCATGAAACCGCATTTATATTTGCCTACTCATGGCCATGAACACTTGTTGGTATATTTTCCACATGGATCTGCATTGTATTTTTGGCAGCCATGTATGCAAAGTCAGTACATAATGAAATGAGCAATTGAGTTCATCCAACTGGTTCTCTACCACTCCACTTCTAGGTTATTTATAATGTATTGTGGCCATCGCAGATACTCCTCTGATCTCACATATTAGGGGGCATCTATTATAGCAAGATTTTTCTCACCATTCCTATCTTGCACAGAGGGCCTTTTTCCATTTCCCTAAGCAGACTTACCAACCCCCTTTTTGATAAATCCAGAGCCAAAATTATATATTTTTCCACATATACGCTTCCTAATTGCTTTGCAAGATGCGTATACGCTTGCTGCTCCACTACAGCTCGTGTATATCAGGATTTGTGCCAGAAAATAAAAAATGAGGTTGGGTTTCCATGTCAGGACAAATGATCTCTGATCTTTGGCCTTCCATATACTAGAAACGTTCTGACTCGGCCCTTCAGTTGCATTTTGGAGGCTATAAGAGCACAATTTCGAGCTATGGAAAAAAAGAGAGAAAGCATTCAACTTTGAGAGAAAAGTTACACTGGATAAATTACTTCATATTGAGTCTGCATCCCTTTGTCCCTCAAGTCTGAACATAGTGTTCAACCCCCAAGCTCTTCCCTTATTGTCAAGAGGAACTCATTATCTCTTTTCTATGAGATTTCCTTTGGTGGAGGATTGAAGTGGTGGAGACCCAGTTGGAAGGAACTTGGTTTCTTGGTTTCGAACCGTGCCGACACGGAAGTCTGTAATGTTGATACTTCTGTTGATCAATTATTAATAGAAATACTCCTTTCCTGTCCAATCAATATCTTGCGAATATATGATTATTATCCATGGGCATGTTTGTAATGTTTATTAATAGATTGTGTTATCCAATGTGCTAACTCATTTTATATATTGTCACTATATACTTGCATCACTTGTTTGTTGAGAACTTCTTGCAGGTGTAAGTCTTTGGGTCAATGTGCTCAACGGTGGAACGACATCAAACGATTGGATAGAGGTAGGCTTCTTCCTTATATTGCACATTAGTTATATATCACATGTTGGAATTGAGTTGATTTCTGCAGTCATACCTGTCTGTTGTGGTTTACCCTTGGCCATAGAGAGTTTTTCCCTTGTAACAATCGGGTCCCACATTTAACTTCCCAGGTTTGACAATAACTTCAAAGGAAAACTCCTAAAAAAGCAACAACCATCTACAGATTCTTCCTTCTAAGACATGTTTGTTAACAAGATATTTTAAAGAAGAATGATCAATGAAAAACTTAAAATGACCCCCTAATAGATAGTGTCAAAACTTTTGTAAAGCATAGACCATGTCCAAACATTCCCTTTTTGTTGTGGTGTAGTTGCGTTCGACCTAAGATAGTTTTGAATGGAAAAATAGATAGGATGGTCAATATTCATTCTCTTGGTTGCGCAAGTATGGAACCTAGCGCAACTTTAGAGGCATCAATATGGACATGAAAATCCTTATACCAATTCGGGTAAGTCAAGATGGGTGCAGAACTCAACTTTTCTTTTAACACATCAAAGGCTTTATCTCAGTCTAGAGTCCAATGGAATCCTTCAGATATTTTTAAAAATGGTTCCAAAGGTGTTGTAATAGTTGCATAATTGTGAATGAACATGCGGTAATATACTATGTGACCTAGTGTAGATCATAGTTTCTTTATAGATATGGGAGGTGGCATATTAAGGATGACTGCAAATTTTGGAGGATCGACGAGTACCCCTTCTCTGTACACAATATGTCCAAGAAGATTCTCAAAGAGTACACAGAATATTCACTTTTTCAAGTTCGGGGAAATATGCAACTACCTACAATTCTCAAACATTAGTCGGATAATAGAAATATGTTCTTTAAACATGATATAAACTTTACACTCGTCCATGTAAACTTATGAAAACTTATGGATGAAGTCGTGGAATGTCGCAATGACTATCCGGGAAAATACTGTGGGGGAATTCTTCAGCTCAAAAGGCATGACATTGTAAGCAAATGACCCCCACTCAATAGTGAAGGTGGTCTTTATATTGTCTTCCTCTGCAATTTGGACTTGATGATAGACGAAAACTCCATCTGTAAAGGAGTAGGCTTCCTTACCCACCACTTGGTCTAAAACTTCATCACTTAAGGGAGTTGGGAACAAATCATGGACGTAGGAAGAGTTCAATCTCTTGTAATTGACACAAACATGGATATCCTCTATGTACATCTTACTCTGAATTATGATGGGACTGATCCATTCATCCTCTTCAATAGGGAAGATTAACCTTACTGCGAGAATGTGATCAATCTCATTTTCACTTTCTCCTTAACTAAAGGATTCAACCGATATGGTCTATGCTTCACAGGTTTTGCGCCAGGTTTTAGCTCTATCTTCATCTCTCCTAGGTTTCCCTTAATTCCTTTGAGATCGGAGAAATGTTTTGGAAATAGGTCCTCGTACTCGTGCAATAAGGGTTGGATTTCAATCATGGCCTGCTCATCCCAGTAGTCACCTACATAAGCTATCTTGGGATGGTCTTCAATACCTATGTTTACCTCACGCAACTTCAAGGGTTCAGTGTAAGAGCTACTAGATTCACTAGGGCAAGTTCTTTTGACAACTCTACTTCCTTCAGACTCCTTAAATGGAAAATTCCTAAGGTCTTCTAGGACGGCTGGGTTGTAGTATCAATTTTACTACAATGCGTAGGTAGAAAGAGGAGTAGGGCTATACCAAATAAAATTCTCATGTGTGAGGCATACTATGGGTGGAATGGTATCCTTGAGTTCATCATTAAATAACATCTTTTTAATATGATGCAATACTAAAGTGATTTCCTGAGACTTACCTGAAAATGAGAAATCCTGGAAAAATTGTTTCTGGAGTACGTCCCAGTAAGCGGTTTGATGTCTGATCTCTTCATGTACATACCAGGCAGTTGGAATTTGTCCCAATGAATGAACAAACTAGTGCACCCAAAAATGAAGAGGTAGTTGTTTCATTGTCCATACTTTGATACATTGCAAAATGTGCTCTCTTGGATTGGTTATCCCCTCGTACATTCCAACCAGTGGCGTGTCATGTTACAACTTATGTTCTGAACTCTTTGGATTCCCCTCAGATGAAGGATTGAAATGATACTACATAATGAGTTTGGTCTAGTCTCGTGAAGGTAAAGTGATTTTATGCATCACCCACCACCTGGCTGGGATTTCACGTAGGGTTACATCTAAAACCAATATTCTCTGATCTATCCCAACCTTTTTCTCCATTTCAACCAAAAATTTGTGTAACTCAAAGACACCATCATAGCCCGGATTCTCTTTTAGTTCATTCTCGATCCATTTGGAGACTTTGACGGTTGCGCAACATCTGGAGAAGTTTCCATACCATCCATGCTACCAATTCTCAAAATCTTCCTCTGATTCCTCTCCCACAGATTGAATACTTCGCCAACTCACAGATCCATCTATAGTGGGGTTAATGTAGTCCACTTGTTTTCCTATAGTAACAATATATAACTGATCTAATAAGTTTGGTTCCATTTTCTCATTAGATGGTTTTGTATACCTAGGCCCCTCATACATATCCAAGGGTTGGATGACTTCTAATCCATCCGCTTCAAAGATCATGAGCTTCTTTTGAGGTCAATGATAGCATAGTTGTCGTAGGCCTAGTCAATTCTAATAAAGGAAAGATACGTGTCCTTCTCCCCCATAATCTGAATAACCTCAAAGTATGCCATGGTATTAACCCCTAGAATTTCCACCTCGATGTTCTCCAACCTTCCCACGGGATAAATGAAGTATTGGTTAGCCATGCACAACTGAATGGGAAAATAATCTAGCATAGCATAACATCATTGATCTCATTGAACCCAAGTCCAACATAGCATCATTGATCTCATAACCATCTATATGAGCTTGTAGTATGAATTCCCTACTGGACATCTTCTTCCTTCTTTGTACTTAGTTGCTATTTCATTCTGGTAGGTTAGAAACAATGTGTTCCCCTGAGTTTCCTCCAGTTCCTAGAGTGATTTTGATGGTGTTTCACAATTTCTGGGTAAGTTTTTCATTCTCCAAAATGTCATAAACAAGTTGCAACCACAATTTAACAAGATCATGTGATCCATCTACTAGAACCATGGAAGATCCAGGGTTTTCCGCAACTCCCCCGTGAAGTCTAAACTTTGGATTCACCCTCTCCGATGGTGTCAAGTCAAACATTTGTTTGAACAGTTCTATGACATTTTTGAAAAACTCTTTTTGGCTCTCTAGATCATACCAAGGAATAAGTAAAGTTTTGTAAACCTGGCGAGGTTGAAGGATAGACGTATCAATACCAGTCTTTATTCTGCCCCTCGTAATAACATTAATATTATACTCTTTCCCTCCCACAACCATTCTTGGTTCTAATTTTATCAAATTGGCACCTCGTTTCCTTGCGTGATCTTCCCATTTTGCAATCAAATCAGGACATGCATTTGTGGCATGGGTATTGTTTCTACAATTTGCACACCAGGGTCTCCTCCAAAGTGGAAATTCTATTGCTAGATGCCCCTACTCCTCACAGTTATAGAAATGAATAGGAACCCTTCCACCGGTCTAACCTCCTCTAGACACTCCACCACCTCGATGACCTCCTCCAAACCCTTGAGGAGCCTCGTCGACCTGAAAACAAGAATGGTGCAATCGGTCTGCTAGTTCTTCCATATCCCAACATTTCTTCGTAGTATGGGTTGTTGACCAATAAAATTCATAGTGTACAGTTTTATGGACAAGCAAGTATTTTTGTAGGATTTGGAAATGCCTCGGAGGATGGCCATGTGTTCTACAGATCTCACAATATTCATTGCTTTGGCCCACTTGCTGATTTGGAAAAGCGTGGTACTGAAAGGTGGATGAAAATGAGTCATCATTGAAATTTGCACAACACCCCTTGTTGGTCCCAGGTTTTCATAGGATGGTTCACTGGTGCACCACCCCGCAACCTTGGGCACTATGTCACAGTGTGGTCTTTTGTATAGCAACATGTGCACCATACTTGTGGTCGATCTACTTTCGATAGATATATCTCTTGAATTTTCTCTATGAGAATTGAAATATGTCCCTGAAGTTGTGCAATGTTATTATCCTCTGTAGGTCACATCATGCACAAGCTCCCGGATAGCCTTCCATTACTTCAATCTTCATCTCCAGCTCGAGGGCCTCGCCCAAGGTGGCGATTCTTTGTTATGTTAAGGGTATCCTTGTCAGCGATAATAGTCCTTGAATGAATCACTCTCACTGATGATATTCATGAATGGGATTTGTTATCTTTCCAATTGCGTCTTTGAGTCTCTGGTTGTACTCCTAAGCAGATTCCTCGTCTCTCTATTTAATATCCCACAACTCAGAGAGAGCATGTTGCTCTAACTACAGTAAAAAAAATTCTGCTATGAATCTTTGCTTGACCTGAGGGAGGGTAAACACCTATCCTTGAGCATTCCCAAGCTCAATGCACTTCATATACCATTTCAATGCCCAACCTCTCAAGGTGGTCTAGAACTCGACTAACTTACTTGTGTCTAAGGTTCCATGTGATCTCCATATGGCTTCGCATAGGAACCCGTGTTGTCTAACATCCTCATCCCCTTTACCCCAGAATTACGGGTATCAGGTGAGGGATCCAGCATGTTGACCAACCATTTGAAAACTTGATAACATAATTAAAATAAACCCTAAAGCACCTGGTTGCGATAGGACAGAAGGATTCACTATACTTGCACTAACACTTATACTAGAACTTACATTATTATAAAGATTATGAATAGCAGGAACTACTGCAGGATTTGGTGAGGAATTTACTAGATTCGTAGGAGGTGCTGAGGGACAGCATGATTCATGGTTGGTTCCTTCAGCACTTTCATAGGATTCTTCATTGGGGGGTTCTCCTTAAAATGAAATATCATCTTTTCTTACAGAGATTCAACATCTTCTAGTGTTACAAGCTCCAATCCTACAACTTCCTCCAGAGTTATGACTGATTCTTTTTCCTCAGAATGAGCATGCTTTCTTGATCGCCCTCTTGAACTTTCATTCATCTTTTCCAATCTCTATCAACCACTATCTAGAACAATTCCCTCTCGTCTGCAACTCTCACAACTTCAAAAGTTCTCTCCTATGACTATTCTTGAGGCCAATCTCTTTCTGCAATGGATCCAGTCTCTTCATCACCTTCCGCATCTATTTTTTCCACCTTCTTTCAATCGGTACAACCCTTTTTTGAGCTCGTTCCTCTCTATCACTCTTCTCACGATGACCCCCATACTTCAAGAAACGTATCTTAGCCTAAGTCATGAACCCTTTGCCTAAATCACCTACCCCTCATGCACAATGGGTTTACTCAGCCATTCCAAGAAAATCAAACAACATCTCGTCTTCCACCAGTAGAATCTTAATCCACAAGGAAATATCCCGCAATAATCTTCCTCAGGAACCTTCTTGAAATATAGCCTCTACTTTCGAGAAATACTGGTGGTTTTCTGCAGCAAATTGAATAATATACCCGTCCAATGTGGTCTTTACACAAAATTCTACACGCCGACAAATCGAATTATCCCACCAGTGAAGACTCACTAAGATTATTGCGGTCCAATAGTATCACTTCTTGATCTGATATTTGTGCTCCGGAGCTTCTTGGAGCTGGATGAGCCACTAGAACACTTCTTCTGAGAATCAGACCTAGAAAATTTTCTATTGGTCGCTCGCAAAATTAGAATAGAAGACAAAACTCTTCATGACATCGAACCTTTTGTTCCTCAACACGACATCTTGTTGTATGAATTAGTCACACCATTGTTCCCACAAGTTCTCAATATCTAATTTTATCCAGTATGATATTCTACAAAGACTTCCCCTTTAAAGAACATGTCCCAGCAACGAAACCATTTGTTGGCGCAATATTGGAGACCAAGGTTATTTGAACTTACCAACAAAGGTATCGCTATAGTTTAGCAGCATTGGAACTTTCAACCTTCCACAAGGGAAGGATGTCTGACCCGAAGCACAGTCGAGACCGATGTGAGAGTGAAGGGAGTCAAATATAACACCTAGGTGGGAGTATTGCAACCCAAATAGATCTAAGCATAGGAGTATAAAATATTATACACATACAACATAATTGGAACAGAAGATTCAAATGCATAACACATGGACAAATTCCTCTAGTGAGAGTATTCCCAAGCATTAACTAAATAAGTAAAATAAACAAAGGTCACACTTGCACAGATGAAGATCTTAGCATTCACACACACAATTAAACAAATTTTTAGGCCCCAAATAACGTTTCTCATATTTTCATTACCCGTATATCAAAGGCGAGTATACAATAGTCGGATATTACATGAGCGAAATCTCTATAATTACATTTTGCGACTGGTTTGATCATAGCCTTGGAAAAAAATCTAAGACTAGATACATTACAGATACATCTCTCAATACATAAAACCAGGGTCGAGATAGCTCAAGGTTCTACAGTTGAACATCATAGCAACTATATGAGCAACAACAAATTCCACATCAATATCATTAATCATAACATCAACAACACTATCAACTTCAACATCAACATCTACAACAACCTTGTCTTGTTTCAAAAGTCCTTGTCTTATATCTTTCCATGGGACTTCTTGATTCTGCATCTTCTTGGTTTCCACTAGAAGGTTCCAGTGCTTTATGTTGTTCCTTCCAGTTGGCAGACAACTGTGTTCCTCGTTGGCACTCTGATCTATCACTTTCCACCACTCAGATCCTCTGTTGGTGTGTTGTGTTGTTATGCAACACACTCTAACTGTTGCAAAACTGGAACTTCAAAACCAAGTGTCCAACAATGCCATAGCATGGTCAGGTCGACTTGACGAAACCTTTTCGATTCATTTTGAATCGACTCAGCCCGAGTTGAGTCGAGTCGCGTCGACTTCAGGAATAATATTTTTTTTGCATCCAGTCGACATTCCCTAACAAGTTGTATAGGGTTCCAATCTGAATTCCTTTCATCAATACCATCGCACCTCTGACCATATTGCACATATCCTTCTGAAATGGAGTGTGCACTCCTACATCACTCATCTTACTAACATATATCGGATTTCTAGCTAAAACTGGAATATGTAGCACACCTGGAAGGGTTCTACTCCTCCCATCCTGCAACATCAATCAGACTCTTCCCCATCCAACAATTTTGGTTTTCGAGTCATCCCCCAAGAACACATCTCCTCTTTCATATTGTTCATATTCACAGAACCCTTCTCTATGTGGTGTCATATGATAGGATGCTCCTGAGTCGACCAACCAAACATCTTGATTCAACTATGTATTGGTCGACACCAGATACACATTGCCTCCTTTATCTGGATTTGTCTTTCTCTCAGTCGATTGCTTCTAATCATATCTTGTATTGACTTCCATTGTCTTCGAATTACAGTCCTTTTTATAATTCCCATCTTTACTGCATTTCCAACATCTTCTTGTTGACTGAACTGGGGATTTAGATATACCCTTCAACTTATACTTTCTACCAAAGAATTTTCCTTTATCTTTGGCAATCGGTCGACCACTCACCACTATTTAATCTTTGGTCGATGCTTCCATGTTCTTCCTTCTAATTTTTTCTGACAGTAGAGATGAAACTACGTATTCTAGAGCTAATGTAGTTGAATTACTCCCTATAGCCACAACTAAGCTATCCCAGGAGTCTGTCAAAGAACATAATAGGCTAATACATTTATCCTCGGTGATTTTAATATCCACATAAAATAACTAGCTTATTATGGTACTAAATCCATTTAAATGCTCAGTCACCAAACTATCCTCACTCATCCTCAGAAGATACGGTTTCTTTCTAAGGAACAACCTGTTTACCAGGTATTTCGACTAGTACAAGCTCCCCAACTTATCCCACGATTTATTTGTCGAATCTTCACCTAATACATTCAGCAGCATCGAATCTGCAAGACAAAGTCGAATCATACTCCTTTCCCTTCTCTCGAGTTTCTCCCATTCTTCCCTCAACATACCTGTTGGAATGGTACCTAGATATACTGCTGCCCATTTTTCTCAATTTATAAGGAGATCTTCAATTTTAAGCTTCCAAATCTCAAAATTATGTCCATTGAATTTTTCGATCTCTATTCTCAAGCTACTTGCCATTCTTTAAGAACAACTTTAAATATCTCTAACTCATTACTCTTACTAGAACTAGGGTTCAGCTCAGATCCAAGGTGGCTAAACTAAGATCTAATACCACTTGTTAGGAAATTTACACTTCAACACTAAACCTAACAGAAGAGAGGAATAAATATTTAAGCTCAAAACAAATGACAAATAAAACACACAATGTACAAAGATTTTACCCTGGAAACCCAAATGGGAAAACCAATATTCCTTGAGCATCTTTCTCTCTTTTTGTTTTATTCATTAAGAATAAAAGGTTACATGCCTAACCTTGGTCTATACCTAAGACACAATCGAAATCATACCCTCATTCTTTACACAATAACAACCCTGTAGCCAAATCAACTTAGATCTACATGGCCAACAACCTCTAAAATGATTGATATAAAGATGAACTTTTATAGCATTACAACACATATTATTTATAGGCTTTACAATAGGAAAAACCCTAAACAAAGGAGCCTAAAAAATGGTTACAGATCGACGCAGATCATTGGCTACAAATCTCAGGATTCTGTTACAGTCGACTACCAAGTTGTATTATCAGTCGACCTCCATTCGGTCTTTAGTCAGTTTCCACTCTATCATCTGTCGACCTCTTGTCGGTTGACCTCTTTAACTTGTTGTCGATTACTTTGACTTCGAATTTTACCAGTCGATCCACCTCGACCTTCGACTTTCACTACAAAGAATATAACAACCCAACAAAATTAACACATGGGATATGGTCTATGATGGATTTTCACATTGGAGATATCTTCCTCAATATTTCCTTGAACTAAGTTGGGTGCTTTATTAGTATTCTTCCCTAGGTAATTGGAGTTTTCTTGATAGCTTAAGGGGCATCCTTCATGATGACCACATGGAAAGGTTCGTTTTCTTGGAAAATGCCCTACTTAAGATGAGGAACATTTTTCATATAAGAGGAGAGAAATAAGATCCATAAAACATGGTGTTGCTTGAACTCATGTATGGAGGCATGGAGTTGACTCAAGAATGCTTAGGTTGCTAGAGTGTTCTTGTAGGGGAGATGACCTAGCGGAACACGTTGATTAAATGAGTGATGGAGTCCATGTGGGATTGTGATGTAGGGGCGTGCTCACACCTTGTGTAGCCACATCATCTTGAAGCTCTTATTGTGTATTACATCACCTTGGATCTTGACACATGTACCCTTGGAGAGAAGTGATTCACTTATGTGAGCCTACATGAGTTTATCTTAGGTTGCTTGTAAGGGCATTGGCCCACATTGTGTTGTTGGCCTAACTTACCTCCAATATACATATAGGAAGGAGAAATTCCTTTCATTCATCATTTTGTACTTGTCTACTTGGAGTGATTCACTAGGGTTTATGAGTAAACCCTAGGAAAAGTTATACATGGGCAGAGGACATATTTGTTGTAGATTTCTCCTGTGACTAGGGTTTACTCTTGTGAAGAAGGAGACATTGGATATGATGATCCATTCATTCATTACTCATTGTACTTATCACTCCTGTGTAGATATGTGACTAGGAGGACCACACTAGTCATCCTCTCTCTCTCTCTCTCTCTCTCTCTCTCTCTCTCTCTCTTATATTCATTTGTAATCTCTCTCTCTCTCTCTCTCTCTCTCTCTCTCTCTCTCAACGTTGCTAAGGTTTATTGATATTCTTGGAGCATCCTGAAGTCTAGGGTCAGGATTTCATCCCTTTGAGATTTTCATATCCGGGCTTTGAGATGAGACACTAGGTTGATTTTGTTGAAGAAGAAGAAGAAGAGGAGGATATGTCTTGCCTTAGAGGACTAGCTTGAGTGAATCATGTTTTCTTAAACTCCTTGGTTGAGTTAGGGTTTTTAATTATTTGCCCTAGAGCTACGGTTTTGGAGAGTAGTGGATCGTACTAGTCTTGTGATAAGGCTATGGTATGTACAATAACTTCATCTTATGCATATTAATGAAGTTTTCAACTATCTAATACTTGTGTAAATTGCAGCTTTGATTTCCAACCATCTATGTTCTTCATGGTTTTTAATTTCCAACTATATATGGTTCGTTGATCTGACACAAGTTAAGGGAAATTATGTTAAGTGATTTAACATTTTAATTCAAGAAGACAAGTGTTGTTTACTGTTGTATTTTTTGTTGCAAATAAGAGTTTCCAGATCTAGTTTATGCATTATAAGATTGTCTTAGAGGGATAAAACTTATCATAAAACTTTGACATCTTTTCTCTTGGATTTCCTAGAAGTTTGGGGTTGCCCATGATTGAAATATTGTTCACTTGTATTATTATTCTGTATCGCATTTAATAACATTCCTAAGGTTGAATTCACAAGGTTAAGATATGGAAAACCTCCAGTAAAGAGGTGAAATATCTATTTTGCATTAAAACCCCTAGAATGTAGAAATTTCTACAATTGTAAACAAGTATTTTATCTTAATATGTTTTTATATTTGTTTTTTTTTCTTAGAGGTAATTATGATATAGTTATGATTGTTTCTAGTTTTGATGTTTTCATGAGGAGCTTGGAAGTTTGCAATTACTACAATAATTGACATCCAAATTATCATAAAAATGAGAAAAAGTAGAAAAAAGTGAATCATTTGAAAATGAACTATTTTAGTGATAGCTTAAGTTGTACTTTGAACACTATTTTCTCTAAAATATTATTACCCTAATTGTATAAAATTATTAAATTTCTAATTTATGTGATGTATTAAAAGTTATTTCAAGAACTACATACCCATGCACTAAGGTTTTGTTACACTCATAAATACCATTTCTACATTACAATCCACATTAAGTCACGAAGTGGTCATAAAACTCTTATGGAAAAATAAAATGAAAAGGAACAAAAAAATAATAATTACAAATAAGCAAATATAAATTTATATTAGCTTGAAATATTTGGAGTGTATGAGAGGTTTGCACTTTCTTTATTCCCATATGTTTAATAAATCCCTTTAGTTTGCACTTGATCTTTTTAATTTCGTCACGATATTTGCAAATGGAAGCTTGGATGATTTTGTTCTCATCAGGTAAGAACGATGTCTTGGGAGTATAGTTGCCTGGTATTTGTGCAAAAGCCATTGGTTGTGAACATTGGCAACTTTGACAACCTTGTAGTTGCATGTTGTGGTTGAAAAGATGCTTTTTTATGAAAATATTCAACATTTAGACCCAAACATTTTATGCTAATTAGCTATTGAAATCATGGTTGCAAGATTCGGTTTATGGGTGTTTGGGGCATACAATTCTAGGAATTGGCAACTTTGACAACCTTGTAGTTGCATGTTGTGGTTGAAAATATGTTTTTTTATGGAAATATTTAATATTTAGACCAAAACATTTTATATTAATTAGTTATTGAATTCATGGTCGCAAGATTTGGTTTATGGGTGTTTGGGGTATAAAATTCTAGGAAATGACGATTTTTTCTGGGGACATTTGTTAGAAATTCTGCAAGAACTTGTTAGATTCTTATATTTGAGTGATTATTTTTGTACAATCTGAGTGCTCCAGGTATTTTTCAGCATGTTGAATCCATTTCTGCATTAAATGGATTTTGAACAACAAAAAATAGTGACTCATGTAAATTTATATAGTCGGATTACGGTGAAAAAAACAATTTCATAGAACAGCTAGACAACGCCTTAACTAAATATTTATATTTAAGTATATTTAAATTTTAAAATTGTACATATTGTTACTATGTGTATTAAAATATATTTAAATGTTTAAACTTTTAAGTTATGGTTTAACAATTAACATTTCAACATTCTTTAGTGTAAAGATTTTTTCATATAAATAAATATAAACTCAAATGGCATAAGAAAAAACAGTTTTGAGAGCAAAACAAAGTAGCTAATGACACATAACAATACAAAAATCATTTCAAAGAAATATGTAACTATTTTTCTACTTAATTTTTTGAATAAATATTTTATAACTTATAACTTCAAATTAAAGGATCCAAAAGAATTTTATAATTTATAATCTCAAAATTAAAGGCAATACACCTTATTCTATACTCTACATAGAAGCTAGTATTTTCCCCACTGAGAGCATAATTATGATTAGAAACCTAATGTACAAGAACAAAATAAACTACATGGAAGACAAGAGCATAATTATGATTAGGAACCTAATGTATAAGAACAAAATAAACTACATGGAAGACAAGAGGCGTCCCAAATTGTTTCAAAATCTAGCTAAAACCACATGTGACTCAAGAGGAGATGGCATAAAGATGTCAAATCTTGACTAAATCATTGGGGAATTAAGGAAAAAGTCATTATGGAGAATAAATATAATATTAAAAATATAATGTAAAGGAAAAAATCAACATTGGTAAGCGACATAATGAAACTTGGCATTGGAGAGTTCCCAAAACACCATCTTTGTGACACTAAAAGGATTGAAGGTGAAAAGAAGTTTTCTAACCTTTTAACTCATCAAAACTATAGGGATCTTAGAACAGTTCTATTAATACCTTTCAAGTACAGAAATAAAATTTTAAAGAAATCCAACTAATTCCTTACCTTTCTTAAGGTTCAATAAACCAAATTTTATCCCAATAAACTTTAGCCATTATCATCATTTTATCTTATATATCATCATTTTATCTTATATTTCAAATTTAAAATATGTTTCAGGTTACATTGATTTACTAAAAAAAATTATAAAATACATGTTTTTAGAGTTATAAGATGTCTACTTTGTTATAAATATCACTTAAATCTTGCTACTCTGACTGATTCCGTACTTGGCAACCAGGAATAAAAACAAAATACCCCTTACCTAAAATACATCTTTTAGGCAAAGAAATAGTTTCCATACATGATAAATCTGTGGGATCTGAACTGTATATCTACCGATATTTGCAAATGGAAGGTTTGATTATGGGCAAGCGAGGACTCAGGAGGCGGTCCTCGGCACTTGATAGGGAAGCAAAAGCGACGAGTATTGGCTCTGAACTTTCTAACTGCAATGAAATTGCACACCAATTAACTACTGATTCTAGTGACAGCGCGCTACGTATTGTACTATTAATAATCAAAATACGGA
>JASDQU010107135.1:70414-88507 GCA_032191745.1 Picea mariana
TAGATTTGTTTCACATAGAGGCTATCCCAAACTACTTATCAAACATTTCACTGTTCCTCACAACTGGAAAATCCTAGGAGGACTATTCCGCAACTCAAAAGAGCCATCTTGTTGTTTAGGCAATGAAATATTATCTTATCGTAGGATAGTTGTACAAGTCGGGTTTGGACAGTATCCTGAGAAGATGCATCGTAGACCATGAGAGATATGATATTCTTTGGGAATGTCACAATAGAGTTGCGAGAGGACATGTTGGAGGTAAAGCTACAACTTTAAATATATTACAGGTTGAGAGATGGTGGCCTATAATGTTTAAGGATGCCAAATCATATGGCCGAGCATGTGATGTTTGTAGGTAAGCCCTCACGGAGGGATGAGCTACCCTTACACCTTGTTCAGTTTCTACAAGCATTCGAAAAATGGTTTGTTGATTTTATAGGTTCTATCAGCCCACTGACGTGACATTCTAAGGAAAGGTACATCATTAATACAACAAGTTATCTTACACGATGGGATGAAGCCGCACCAGGGCGAGACTGTTTTTACGATACCACAAGAAGATTTATTTTTGAAAATATCATTACTCGATTTGGTTTCCCTCAGAGTATAACCAATGATCAGGGTGTGCATTTCATAAATATAAATATAGATACCCTCAACCATGAATTTTTGATTTAGTTCCATAAGATCATCCCTTACCATCCATAAGATAACAGGACAGTGGAAGCGTTCAACAAAATTATGGAGAAAGGATTGACCAGGGTATGTTGCGCAAAATGTGAAGACTGGGACGAAAGAGTTCCAATGGTACTTTGGGATTATCGGATCACCATAAACAAATTACACAAGCATACCCCTTTCTAATTAGTTTATGGATGAGAAGTTGTGGTACCCACTAAATTTATATCACCAAGTCTATTCGTTGAGAAAGCTACCAAGATGATTGATGATGAATCCATCGCATCCAGAGTTACGAAATTGATGCAGCTGGATGAAGCCAAATTTTTAGTAGACTTTCATTAGACAATGGAAAAGGATCTCCAGAAGGCTTGACATGATCGACATATCAAAAGAAAATTGTTTTTGCAAGGATATAAGGCCCTACTATACAACAATAAATAACAAAAGCATCTTGGTAAATTACAAATGCATCAGATTGGGCCATTTATTGTTGAAGAGGCATGTGAATCTAGAGTAGTCAGACTTGCGCAACTCTATGATATCCTTTATCCTAGCTGGGTGAATGGTGCACACCTGAAACCTTACATCTTCTCTCAATAAGAATTGTTTTTCATTCCTCCTATGTCGGGAGTGGAAATAGTAAGTAGGATTTTCAATTAACTTGGTGTTTTCCTGTGTTGTTGGTCACAGACTAATGTGTCTGGTTGTTAGTTGTTTTTAGAGTCTACATGTTATTTTCAAATTATACTGTCCAGATAAAACTTTTGTGATTGGGGAGGTCTCACTCATGTATAATCATCATTACCATCGCTCGAAGCTCAAAGTTTGTTCCTCTACGCTATCACATGGTTCATTAAAAATAGTTAGTACTATTGCTGACTTGTTCATTGCTATCGTTCGTAGTCGAGTTTAATGTTACCAGTTATCCACCCTTTTTTTGTTCATTGCCAGCAAAGTCATTACTTTCCTAACTTTTCCTAACATCCCATCATCCACTTTCCGTCGATGTGTTTAATTGCACAAACCCCATCACAGATCTTGCTGCGGTAACGGATATTACCGATGTTGATGCTATTTCTTGTCAACCTGTGAAATTAAATGCATGTTGTTGCATCACCTTTCACTTAGAGTCTATAAACATCTCATTCGCAAAACGGGTAAGGTTTTTATTTTTTCTTTGCGCAAAGTACATACTCAGTCCTGGATCCCCCTGTGCAACCTGTGAACTCGTCCCCATGACCCCGTTCCTTATCCATTTCATTTATCATTGAGACCACATCGTGATGGTTCACATTGCTAGTAAGGGGTCAGTCCTTAAAGATGCTACCCAGGACACTGCACTAGTTATAACCGCTATCCCTGAGGAATTCATTAAACCTTGTGTCCAAGTCATCGATGATCTCCACAAGAAGGTGGAGCACACTCATCTAATGGATGTAGATTTCATGGATCCTGTCTGATTCCCGTTAATGGCCATCCATGACTTTATGGATTTCACTATTTTATAGGATGGAACTATGAGTTGGGAGTGGAATTTGGACTTCCTACCTCTGTGAGAAAGTACCTAAATGAGTTTAAGTGACCTACCAGTGTTTGACACCATTGGAGAGGTTTCCAATTGCACTAAAGTTTTTATCGGTCGAGTGCACAATAGCACGTTGACAAGGGATACCCTATCCATGTCATGGACATTCATCATTTGATAGGGTTATCCATGGATGACCAAAATGTTGTGGATGGGTTCCAAGGGTTAGGCAAGCATGGTTGAAAGAAAGGTACTTTAATCCTATATGAAAAACACAACACTTGATGGGGAGGCCGAGTTTCTCTCATTGAGCTCATCAACGATGAGTAGATCTGGTGTTCCTTCTACATTATCGTAGGAAAAGTGATGAAGAATTACACAAAGGGGGAATGCGCATTGGACGCCATAGCATTAGAAGAACTCCTTAAGAATGGTGCCAATATTTGTTGATAGATATGTTCCAGGCTTCTGTGGATATTCACAAATGAACGACATATTTTATATATGGATACCTACTTGTTGTGTTCACAACACATAAATGGCAGCTTCCACAAGGGAGGGATCTTTCTCACATGATTGATACTCGAATTTCCAAGTTGTTTGATCCCTGGAATTTCAAGTCACTTCTTGCCAATCCTGTATAATGCCGATTTTTCACAATGGCATGAAGACATGGTTAATTCTACCCAATGGTTTAGTATTCCACAATCGATCCTCAATATCCACACACACCACATTTGGTTCGAGATGGGCCAAGACCATACTTTAATCTGCCCATTGGGAGTGGATCATGCACTATTCCACATGACTCCTCTTCCTTTCTACCTATATGATGCCACATTTTATAAGGAATTCAAGATCTGGGTAGAGGTCGTAAAAGAAGAGACTCTGAAAGGGATCACATACACTATTCTGGTAGTTGTGTTCCGAGCTGCTCTTGTGCATACATCAACTACTACCGTCAGTTCAGGAAAAAGGGACAGAACCCCACCCAACTCAGATGAGGAGAATGAGGATCATAATGAAGAAAAATTACCACACGAACCACTACCAATCCCCTTTTCAACAATTCCAGATGATGCACAAATATATGATAAGCAGTTCTGGGAATTCCTTTCCTATGATTTTCCTTTAAATAAATCGATAACAAGTTCTCCTAAAAAACCAATAGGTGAACCAATTATTACTGAGGCTACCCCTCTGTCTTCACTTCCACCCATTTCTCATTCGATTCCACCATCACCAATATTCACTACCATGACTCATGTTTTCACCAAGAACCCTTCAATAGAATCAATTTTCTCCATGCCTCCTATCATCCATATTCTAGATGACCCACCCGAGTAGGTCCAATATACTCCCATTGATGAGGAATTCCTTAGTCAGAAAAATGGTAGAACCATTTATGACTACACCTCAAATATCCCATCCCCATCCTACACACAAGGGACGACTCTTGAGCATGTTGATACTTTTAATATACTTGCTAACGTTACCACTACTCCGCTCGTGACTGATGTGCCCCAAGTCTCGAAAATCCTAGGTCCTCTGGAAAAAGTCCTAGAGAATGTCTCTAGTCCTCAACCAGCTGCAGAGCCAAAAATTCAAGTCCAGATGGATGTGGACACCTTTAATGACCCACTCAATGGCCAAAATGACACCCATTATGCACATAGCATGACTTCCTTAAAGGAACAAGTCGCTCTATTTTTTCAAAACCTTCAACAATGTCTTTCTCTACTAGAGATCTTTTTGGAGAAACAAGAGGTTGTCACCACACTACCACCATAAGTACAGTTCAGTCTTGCAAGAAGCCTTAAAGCTCAATCTCCTACCCTGGAAGGTGTAGGTACACCTAGTTTTTGTGAACAATCCATTGCAAGTGTCCAACCACTTTCAACGCAGCTCCCATTGGATCCAACTACTACGAGTAGTGATTTGTATACTTGGGATACACCTCAAACTTTGGAGCTTGTGAGGACTTATGCAAATTAGGTAGAACAAAGAATTGTTTTTATAACAGAGGAAAATGAAGACTTAGTACAATAGGATAACCAATTGAATGAGATGATTACTTTGACTAACGCAACAAAAACTTATGAACAAGGCATGCGAGAAACTGTCGAGTCCATCGTTGAATAAGTGTCTAGCAGGCTCAGTGAATTTTGGCCTACCTTTCGCAATTTTCCGCCCAAACTCCCAGAAGACTTCGGCCAGGTTGTGCCAATAGCCAGATTTGATATTGTCGTTGAGTCATGGACCCATGTAGCAGATATGACTCATAACCTACATAAAATACTAGAGGATATCTGACTAAAGGAACGAGAGAATCCTAAGGAGATGATGGAGAAAATATCCAAGGTTTTTACAGAGGGAGATGCTATGCATAGTTCTTTACATTAGTGAGCTGCAAAGTGTAGTCACCTCTTCGAGCTAGTCAATGAATAGGTTGGTATGCTCGAGCATTGCACTAAACCAGTGGAGGACCTTCGAGCCCAAATCCAACTAATGAACTAGGAGGTGAATTTTATCACCAATCCCGTTGAACAGAGTGCTAAATTTGCTAAAATCCAACAGGCTAATGAATGCATGGACACTTTGTATGACACTAATTAGGCTACCAAGAAGGAACTCCATGAGCTCAATCCAACAGTCCAGGAAATATACGTCAAGATCCAATGGCTTGACGCAGTGGAAGAATCTGAATGGAAAACAATGATGGACATGAATCCCTCATGCTCATATGTCAACACGACACATGAATTTGTTGTTGGAGTTTCTATCCTGCTACGCAAGTGGCAAGATCACATTGATCAATATGCTAGTTTCAGGAAGAATATGGTTCAAATAGTCCCTAAGTTGGAACCTTAGTTTGAAGGAGAAAAAAATAAGGAAGCATAGACTTGAATTAGCGTGAATCAATGGTTGTGGTCGAGGCCCTCTTGGACCCTCAGTTTTGAAAGTTCTAGTTTTGCGACAGTTAGAGTACGTTGCGAGACAACACAACGGACCGACAAAGGATCTGAGTGGCAGAAAACAATAGATTAGAGCACCAACGAGGAATGCAATTGTTTGCCAACTAGAAGTAACGACAAAATTTTAACAGGGATGATTTTAGAGGCTAAATTTCGCTCATGGGCTAATGTTCCATGGTTTTTCCTAAAACAAGATTCGTCATTCTAAAAATGATTCGCCCAAATTCTATAGGAAAAAATTATTTTACCTTAAAAATCGTGAAAATTTTATACAAACTATATAAAATCCTTAGAAATTTGAATATTTTTACAAAATATCACCAAACATTTATAGTTGGCATATTAAGGATTAGTTAGATTTGCCAAGGTTTCTACATTTAAAATTAAATTTCCATCCTCAAAATCATCCATGAACAGAAAGCGTTGAAACCTTATAGCGGAAACCAAGAAGATGCAGAATCAAGAAGTTGTAACAAATGAATCAAGAAGTCCCATGGAAAGATATAAGGCAAGGACTTATGAAACAAGACAAGGTTGTTGCAGATGTTGATGCCGATAGTGTTGTTGATGCTATGATTACTGATATTGATGTGGAAGTTGTTGTTTCTCATATAGTTGTTGTTATTGATGTGATCGATGTTCAATTGTAGAACCTTGAGCTATCTTGACCTTAGTTTTATGTACTGAGAATTGTATCTGTAATGTATCTAGTCTTAGCATTGTTTACAAGGATGTGATCAAACGAGTCACGAAATGTAATTATAGAGATTCTGCTCATCTGAGATGTGACTATTGTATACTCTCCTTTGATATCTTGGTAATGAAAATATGAGAAATGTTATTTGGGACCTAAAAATATGTTTTATTTTCTTTGAATGCTAAGATCTTCATCTGTGCAAGTGTTATCTCTATTTTTTTTACTTGTTCAATCAATGCTTGGGGATACTCTCACTAGAGTAATTTCTCCATGGGTTATGCATTTGAATCTTTTGTTCTAGTTATGCTATATGTGTATAATAATTTATACTCTTGTGCTTAGATCTATTTGGGTTGCGATACTCCCACCTAGGTGTTCTATTTTACTCCCTTTAGTCTCACACCAATATCGGTTGCGCTTTGGGTGAGACCTCCTTCCCTTGTGGAATGTTGAAAGTGACAACATTGCTAGACTACGACAATACCTTTGTTGGCAAGTTCAGAAAATGCTAGTCTCTAATCTTGCACCAACAAGCACGAGAAGAAATTTATGATCAACGTTTTTCCTGAATGTAATTTAGAAGTCAATTTTTTTGAACATTGAATATATGGAAAATAAAGTTGGGTGAGGTTCCCATCTAGAGTGACAAAGGAAAAGGGGATTCTAGAATTGGTTCATAGTGATGTGTTTGGCCCTATATCAGTGAATTCACTTGGTGTATCCATGTATTATGTCTCCTTCAGAGATTATTTTTACAGGAAGACATGAATATTTTGTTGAGGAAGAAATAAGTGATTTTCAAGAAATTCTAAGAGTTTAAGTCTCTTGTGGAAAATCAAATAGATAAGAAAATAAAGGTGTTGAGAACTGACAACCGTGGTGAATTCTATGGAAAAAAAATTGAGCAGTTTTGCAAGCAGTGTGGCATAACATTCCAAAATACCACACCATATACCCCACAACAAAATGGAGTTGTCAAGATAATGAATAGAACATTGATCGACAAGGAAAGGAGCATGCTCAGTGGTGTTGGTTTCGTACAAATTTTTTGGATAGAGACAATGTTAGCACCTAAGCTACTATGTCAAGATTTTTTATTCACTATAGAAAGGTCATGGTTTTGGTAGCACAAAAAAATAACATTATTGATCAGAATGTGCTACAGAAACCCATTTATTCCAGCAATGCATTTCAAATTAAATATGTAGTATTTTTATAAAAGTGAATTTTGTTTGGTATATTACCTCTCGGGCTAGTATGTAGGGATTTGGGAGATTCATGTTTAGCATGGAATTAATTTAAATTCAATTAGTTTATGAAGTATCAGCTTATAAATTGGATCATATCTCTATGTAAAGGAGGGAGGGGGATCGAGAGGCTCGAGAGAGGGACTTTGGGGTAGAGACCTGTGTGTTCTTTACTTGTAAACCTGAGGGAAACCTCATATTTATATATATCAACATCAGAGATCTATGAGAATCTTGTTTATTAGTTTGTATATTTTATTGTGTTTTATTATTCCTCTTATTTGAATAGAATTGATGCACTATAGATTTATATTACATTAATGTTTTAGTGTGCTTACTCTATTTCTGTAAAGCTCATTTAGATATATAGTATTTATTCTCAGAGAGAATTTATGTTTATGGAGATTCTTCTTATGGATTATGTAAGTCTAAGCTGCTAGTGAAGCACATGTTTTCCATATTTGTTCTCCTTGTTCTTCTACATATCTATTCTTTTATCATTCCTATATAATAACTGGTTTGATTGACTTAGATCCATCAAATATAAAATGAGACTCCATGCCCAATGGTCTTGCTCACCGATCTAAGGTGTTCTTAAGTCAAGTTTCTACCTTTTTCTTCTTTCTCAATCCAGTCTACCTAATCCATCATCCCAACCAAACAAGACATTGCAATAAATGAGGTGCCCTAGCTTTTCCATATAGCAGTCTAGTGCAAAATTTAGGGATAACATCTTTTGGCACCGTTGTCAGGGAAGAAATTGAAGATTTTCCCTAGGAGAATGACAATGATCAGATTTGGTTTTTTATGGTGAAAAAAATCCAGACACATTCAGGTTGCAGAAAATTCACTTGGTGACTCCATGCTTGAATAATTCATAGGAGACTCTAATGATCTAGAATTTCAAAAGCAATGGAAGCCATTTTGGCTCAGAGGTATGCAATTTTTTATTTCTCAAATGTACCTGGATTTATAAATCCTATGCTTGAAAGAGATCAATGGGGAATCTATCTTTCGAGGTTTAGGGGAAATGATTGGGAAGTTCATATTGAACACTTGTTATATTTTCATGAATGTATGTATCAGTTGGGTATTTCTCATGAGGATGTCTTGATGAAGATTTTCATGTATTCCTTGGAAGGGAAGACCCAATAAAGGTGTATATATTTACCTTCCTCTAGTATTTCTTCCTTGAAGGAATTCCATGCTTCATTCCATTCTTATTATAAAGAGATTTTTTCTGATCGAATGACTTTATCAATAATGTTGCAAAGGTTTTCATTATGCATCATTGCTCCAGACACAAAATTCAACATCTCAACTCCGATCATATGCATGAGGAGACAATTTCACATAATGAAGATTTCATTGAGGATATTGTTTCTTCTCTTGAAATTGATGAAAACATATTGCTACCTTCATATTTTCATGATAATTTTGTTGTTTTAAACATTGCTGAAGAATTTTTTGCTCAAGAAAATTATCAATAGATTCAATATGATCTTTCCACCCTCGATTGTTTTAAGGAATATGATGTTTATGAGTTTTTTCAAGGAGGACAAGTGGAGTAAAACTTTACTAATGAAACACATTTTACATATGAGAAACACTATCTTCTGAATCAGGAAAGTTTTTGTCATATTATTTATTATCCAATGGTTGTTTGGATGGATTCATTTCTTCAAGGGGTCCCAAATATTACAACATTTGATATGCCATCAAATTGCAACAGTAAGTATAAGCTGCCTATTAAATTTATGTTGCAAAAATTTGATTGTTTATGTACTCTCTCATTTAGCTGCAAACAAGAAGATCATTTTGTCGGCCAAATGCTCACTTGGAAATACTATAAATTTGTCTATACATGATCAAGAAATATCCAACTGGTTAGGAGTAGGACATGTACATAAATACGCTCCTTTTCACAACATTTGTTTTGCAATAGAGTAGATCAATAAGAAAGACTCCATAGCTTGATGGAGAAGCATTGGAATCGACTCTTGTCAATTTATTGTCAATTCATCATTTAGTTTTTAGTTTGTGTATAGAGCATGTTGGTTTCCAGTGGATGTATTTTTTCATGAGCAGAGCCTGTATCAAAAGTTTGATGAGCAGGTTACAGGTTTCTGTGATAGAATTTGAAAGCAGGCATTGTTCTGCGCCTTCTTGGTGTCTCTCAAGGAGGAAACCATCCCCAAAAGGAGCCGCTGTTAGCACCTAAGATACTATGTAAAGATTTTTTATTCATTGTAGAAAGGTCATGGTTTTGGTAGCGTAAAAAATAGCATTATTGATCAAAATGTGCTACATAAACCTATTTATTCCAATAACGCATTTCAAATTAAATATGTAGGATTTTTATAAAAGTGAATTTTGTTTGGTATATTACCTCTCGAGCTAATATGCAGGGATTTGGTAGATTCATGTTTAGCACATAATTAATTGAAATTCAATCAGTTTCTGAAGTATCAACTTTTAAATTGGATCAAATCTCCATGTAAAGGAGGGAGGGGGATATTAAGGCCCGAGAGAGGGAATTTGGGGTAGATACATGTGTGTGCTTTACTTGTAAACCTCAGGGCAACCTCTTATTTATATATTTCAACATCAGAGATCTATGAGAATCTTGTTTATTAGTGTGTATCTTCTATTGTGTTTTTTTATTCCTCTTATTTAAATAGAACTGATGCACTATAGATTTCATGTACATTAATTATTTAGTGTGCTTACTCTGTTTTTGTAAAGTTCAATCAAATATCTATTATTCATTCTCATAAATAATTTATGTTTATGGAGATTCTTCTTATGTATTATGAAAGTCTAAGTTTCTAGTGAAGCATGTGTTTTCCATATTTGTTCTCTCTATTCTTCTACCTATCTATGCTTTTATCATGCCTATCTAATAACTTGTTTGATTTCCTTAGATCCATGAAATACAATAGGAGACTCCATGCCCAATGGTCTTGATCACCAATCTAAGGTGTTCTTAAATCTAGTTTCTGCCTTTTTCTTCTTTCTCAATCCATTCTACCTGATCCATTATCCCAATCAAACAAACCATTGCAATAACTAAGGTGCCCTAACGTTTCCCAATAGTATTCTAGTGAAAACTTTAGGGATAACATGAATTTGACACTGCAAAATATCTGGTGAATATGTCTCCTTTGTCTACACCAGTCGACACAAATACACATGAGGTATAGTCTAGTAAGAATCCTTCGCTTTCACATCTCAAAGTATTTGGATGTGATGAATTTGTGCATGTTCCCAAAGAAAAGAGGAGCAAGTTGGACAAGAAGGAATTCAAGTGTATTTTCATTGGATACAAAGAAGGAATGAAAGGATATAAGCTATGGTATATTGAATCAAGGAAACCAATGTAAAATGGATATTTCATATTCAGATAATTAGGAAGAAAGTTTGAATTTTAAGTAGTTCAAACAAGGAATAATCCGAGAAAGGTGAGGTTTGAACTGAGGAACAAAGAAGAAGATGATTCAGATGAGTCGACTGGATCAAATGAAGAGGTGATAAATTGACCTTGATAGTAAGGAGGTTTGTACGAGTAAGAAAATTGGTCGAAATGTATAGTCTTCCCAACTTCCCTTACACATTTTTGTTTAAATCCACTGATGAGGAGACCAAGTCGGTTAGGGAGGTAGTCGACTTTGTAGAGGGTAGACTCTAGAAGGACGCCATGGTTGAGGAGATGGAATCCTTGCATAATAATAAGACACGGGATTTAGTCGAATTACCTAATGGAAGAAATCCCATCAGAAGTAAGTGGGTGTTCAAGAAAAATATGAACACAGCAAGTCAATTTGAGAAATTCAAAGCTTGACTGGTAGCGAAAGGATACTCCCAAGTAGAAGGAGTCAAATTTAGTGATATTTTTTCTCCTATTAAAAAATTAACTTCCATTAGAGTACTAATGTCTCTGGCTGCAACATTTGATATGGAAATAGAACAAATGGATGTGAAGACAAGGTTCCTACATGGGGAAATGGAAGAAGAAATATACATGAAACAAGTTGAAGGATTTATAGTAAAGGGAAATATATATTTGGTGTGCCGATTGAAAATATCCCTTTACAGCCCAAATAAATCACCAAGGATGTGGTATCAAAATTTCAACACATACATCCTTAGTTTGGGATTTGTGAGAAGCAAAAATGATCACTGCATATATTCCAAGGAAGAAGGTAGATGTTTCATATATGTAGAATTATATGTCAATGACATGTTTCTGAAAAAAACATGAACACTATAAAAGAGGTGAAGAAGCAATTAAACTCCATGTTCAACATGAAGGATCTCGGTGCAGTGAACTTCATTATGGGAATGGAGATAAAGAGAGACCGAGAATATAGAAAGCTCTGGTTGAATAAGAGGAAATATATTGAAATAGTTTGAAATGTTTAAACATGCAGGATTGCAAACCTATAAATGTACCAATTCATGTTGGAGCAAGGCTAATTGCTGAATAGTGTCCAAAGACACAAGATGAAATAGAGGGCATGTCACATGTTCCCTCTATAAGTGTTGTTGGTAGTACAATGTATGTGATGGTCTGCACTCGACCAAACATTGATCATGCAGTGGGAGTGTTGAGAAGATACATGTTGACACCTGGAAAGGAGAATTGGATAGTTGTCAAGAGAGTATTCAAGTATTTATGTGGCACAAAAGACTATGCTATATGCTACCAAGGGATCCCTAGAAATGATAATGAAATAGATTTACATGGCTTTGTCGATGTCGACTAGGCTGGAGATATGGATTGATGAAGGTCGACCACTAGATATGTGTTCAATATGTTCGATGGAGTAGTCATCTGGATGAGTAAGAGACAAGTGGTCGTAGCATTTTCAACAACAGAAGCTAAATACATGGCATCCCATCATGGACGAAAAAAATTAGTATGGATATAAAGATTGTGTTTAGGGATCGGGTTTGAGAAGAGATATATGAATATAAATTATGATATTCAAAGTGAAATATTTCTCGCAATGAACCCAACTTATCATTCCAAGACTAAGCATATTGATGTACAATACCATTTCGTGAGAGAAATGGTGGAAAGAAACAAGGTGTTGCCAGAGAAAGTAGAAATGTTGGAAAACATAGAAGATTATTTGACCAAGTCTGTGAGTGTTGTGAAGTTCTCTTGGTGCAGAGAGGAAATGGGCATTTTTTCCCTCGGTTTGTGAACAAAAGTTCAGGAAAATCCTTGTTTCAACAAATAAGACAAGTGGGAGAATGTTGGGTTGTTATATTTTTTGAAGTGAAAGTCAAAAGTTGATGCGAATTGACCAGACAGAGTCGAAGTTGAAGTAATTAACAAGTCAAAGAGGTCAACCAACAAGAGGCTGAAAAGTGATCGAGTGGAAACTGACTGAAGACCAAATGGATTTCGACTGACAATCCAAATTGGTAGTTGACTGTAATAAAATATCGATATTCGTGGGATTTGTAGCCAATGATGTGTGTGGATTTGTAATCATTTTTTAGGAACCTTTATTTAGGGTTTTTCCTACTATAAAACCTATAAATAAGGTGTGTTTTAATGTAGTAAAAGATCATCTTTAGATCAATCATTTTATAGGTTGTTGGTCATGTATATGTAAGCCGATTTGGCTACAGGTTTGTTCTTGTGTAAAGAAAGAGGGTATGATGTCGATTGTGTCTTAGGTGTAGACCAAGGTTAGGAATGTAACCTTTTATTCTTAATGAATAAGACAAAAAGAGAGAAAGATGCTCAAGATATGCTAATTTTCCCATTTTGGTTTCAAGGGTAAAATCTCTGTGCACTGTGTGTTTGCTTTGTCATTTATTTTGAGCTTAAATATTTAATCCTATGTTAGGTTTAGTGTGGAAGTGTAAATTTATTAACAAGTGATATCAAATATTGTTTTAACAACCTTGGATCTGAGCTAAAACCTAGGTACAGTAACAGTCATGATTCAAATATCTTTAAAGTTGTTATTAAAAAATGGCAAGTAGTTGAAGAATAGAGATTAAAAAATTCAATGGCCAGAATTTTGAGCTTTGGAAGCTTAAAATTTAATATCACCTTATAGATCGAGAACTATGGGAAGCAATATTTCTAGGTACCATTTCGACAGGTATGTTGAGGGAGGAACATGAGAAAATCGAGAGAAGGACAAGGAGTACGATTAGACTTTGTCTTGCAGATTCAATGTTGTTGAATGTCTTAGGTGAATATTTAACCAAGAAACTGCTGAAAAAGTTGGGGAGCTTGTACCAATAGAAATCCATGGTAAATAAGTTGTTCCTTAGAAAGAAACTATATCTTCTGAGGATGAGTGAGGATAGTTCAGTGAATGATAATTTAAATGAATTTATTACAACCATACGCCAATTGTCTTCTATGGATATTAAAATCACCAAGGACGAGAAATGTATTATCCTATTATGTTCTTTGCTAGAATCCTAGGATAACTTAGTCAGGGCTATACAGAGAAATTCAACTGCAATAGCACTAGAAGACATGGTCACATATCTAATATCAAAATAAATGAGAAGGAATAACATGGAAGGATCGACCAAATATTCATTAGTGGTGGGAGATCTATCGATTCACAGAGATAAAGGAAAATTCTCCGGTAGAAAGTCTAAGTTGAAGGATAGATCTAAATCCCTAGTTCAATCGAAAATAAGATGCTAAAAATGCGACAAAGATGAGCATTATAAAAGGGATTGCAAGTCAAATGCTATGTAGGTGAGTACAATATCCGATGAGAAGCAGTCGATTGAGAGAAAGAAAACTCAAGATAAAGGAGGTGATGTGTATCTGGCGTCGACCAGTACACAGTTGGGTGAAGATGTTTGGTTGATCAAATAAGGAGAATCCTATCATAAGACACTACATATAGAATGGTTCTACAAATATGAATGATATGAAGGATGATATGTGTTCTTGTGGGACGAATCGACAACCCAAATTGTTGGATGGGGAATATTTTGACTTATGTTGTAGGATAGAAGGAGTAGAACCCTTCTAGGTGTGCTAAATATTCCAGGTTTGGACAGAAATCTGACATCTAGTAGGAATATGACTGATGCAAGAGTTCACACTCTATTTCATAAGGATACATTTAAGATGGGAATATGTGCAATGATATTAATGAAAGGAGTTCGGATTGGAACCCTATAGAAGTTGTTAGGAAATTTTGACTCCACTGGATGAAACAACATTGTTGTTCCTAAATTTGACTCAAATTTAAATAGACTCAACTCAAATTAGGATGAGTTGATTCAAATCGAAGCGACAAGGTTTCTTCAAGTCAACCCTATTGGATTACTGAGAGGGGGGGTGAATCAATAATCAACAATTTTGTTACTTTCAACCAAAATATATTTTTCAACAATATTCACCAGTTTATCATTAGCATTCAATACATCATCAACAATATAATCATAAATAACATCACATCAGAATAGATACACAATACACCATAATTTATGTGAAAACACAAATGGGATAAAACCATGGAATGTTTTTATTATATATCAAAATAATACATTCATTGGAAGCATTAACGTCCTGATTCTCCGACTAAAATTGGAAGGAGGCTCCAACCCCCTATTCTTAGGCTCCAACCTGAAGGAAGCTACAGCTCCCTAAATCCTCTTTCTCCAACTAGAAGGAGCCTACAACCCACTGAGTTCTTTGGCTCTAACCACCTATCCTTTCCCCGTATTTCCACCATGAAATATAAGTGTAGATCAACTTCCACTATAAAAAACTATGCCATTACCACTGCCACTGTCACTACCACTGTGCCACTATCTCTGTCACTATGTCTTTGTCACTCTCACTGTCTCATTAACCTATATCTTCTCATCAATCAACTAACACATGTACCATACCATGAATTGACTGTATACCAACATACATACTATCTCATGCATCAATCATGAACCAAAGATACATCATTAAGGAATAGTGAATCATTAACTAGAGCATCAATCATGTGTAACATGTACCATCTACTATACCATCAACCATATGCAGATCTATACCATATCATCAATGAAGTATCTCAAAGAACCAATGCATGTCCCTCATGCATATCCAACCATACAACATGAATATGACTCAACCATGTAAAATCAACTTAAATATATGAACTATAAGAACCATTTCATATGTTGAACCACATATAAGAGTGCTCCTCACTCAGCCAAGGAACCAAGATATACCATATCTAAATACCAAACTGACCATACCAAGTATTCCTCAAGCATTCACCATATCATGACAAAACGTAATCATCAAAACAAGTATACAACCATACCAATACCTTTGTAGTTGACCTAAAATTATGAGATGATGACCTGTGTAGTTCCTTCAAACTTCAGGGACCTGGTACCAACATTTACTCAATATTTCATGATTTTTTCATAGATCCATGACCTTCTCCTCTAATAACCATGAATATCTATTCTTTTCTCCATTGTATAACACATACATCCACGCCCTAACCCACAGATACCTCAAAAACTATGGTTACTCATGTTTTCTACAACTCCAAGACTTTCACCTTCTACCTTCCTCAGAAAAATGTCTCCACAACCTTAAAAAGATCACTATTTCACAAGATAGATAATAAGTGAATGTGTGTATATGAGTATACTTGTGAATGACTCCTTGAGGTGTATTTATACTTGTGCTAGGTAACTCCTCTCCTTAATTTAAGGCTTCTAGGGTTTTCTTGTTACAACAACGTTACCCTTTCATTAAAGACTTGTAACCACCTAGGGGCTTCTTGACCACTTCTTCAAGGCTTAGAATTTTACAAAGTAATATATCCCTAACCATGAGGAACTACATGACATTCCACATATCATCGAAAACGACATAACGAGTACAATCCATCTATGAGGGTATTTCCTGCATTTAATATGTCCTTCATTTCAATATTCCTCAACCAAATTTGGGTATCAAAACCAAATAATTGGGGCTTCTTCAAGGGTTAACATCAATGACAAACAAACTATCAAAAATACCCCCCTTTGGCATTGATGGAAACACTTAGGAATGAAAATAATTATTCCCGAGCTCCCCTTGTGACCGCTCCCCTTATGTGTATGTTTCTCTTATTTCTGTCTCCATTCATTTTTCATGCTTCTCTTTTTCTGTCTCCGTGCCTTGATCTATATCTCCCCCTTTAACATCAATGACAAAGGGTAATTTTCCTCTTGGGGGTGCTCCCCCTATCTACATGCCTCTATTGTCTCTATTTCCCTTTATCTTCACTGTGCTTCCTCGTACAACTCTCTGATGTATATGAAAAGCATTCAAAGGATTCTTTACTTTAACTCTTTCAATACTTTTGTTTCTCTCCCTGTGTCTTTTTAATCTTGATGCAATGTGAATCACTTTGGGGAAGAAACTACTCCAATATTTTTTTGCATATACTCAAAAGTTTCCCTTGCAAGTGGTTTGGTGAAGATGTCTACAATATGTTCTTTTTTCATGACATACTCCAACTTGATGTTCTTATCTGTAGCATGTTCCCGTAGAAAGTGATACCTGATCGGAATGTGCTTCATCTTAGAATGCATCAGTGGATTCTTGGATATACTAATGGCAATGGTGTTGTCACAAAGTATTGAGATGGGATCATCACACTTTACTTGTATATCTTGTAAGCTTTACTTCATCCAAAGAACCTGAGTACAACAAGTCACTCCTAAAATGTATTCTGCTTCTATTGTAGACACGTATACTAATGATTGTTTCTTGCTTAACCATGCTACCAAAAACTCACCCAAGTAGAAATATTCTCCACTTGTACTTATTCTATCATCAATGCAACCTTCTCAATTTGCATCTATGTAGGATACAAGAGATATATCCTTCCCTTTTGGATACCATAATCTAAACTCTTTTGTTCCTTTGAGGTACATGAATATCCTCTTTACTACTATAACATGTGATTCATTTGGTGCTGCTTGAAACCTTGCAACTTGTCCAACTTCCTGAATCACATCTGGTATGGAAGTTGTTACATAGAGTAAACTGCCAATCATCGATATGTATTGTCTCCGATTTGCATATTTAGAATCATCATCCTTACTTAACTTACAACTAGTATGCATAGGAATACTTACTGGTTTGCAATATGTCATTCCAAAAATTTTCAAAATTTCTCTGATATACTTGGTTTGAGAGATAAAGATACCTTTGGCGCTCTGACATAGCTAAAGACCCAAAAATAAAGACAAATCTCCAAGCAAAGACATCTCGAATTCATTATGCATGTCTTTGGAAAAAATTTTACTCATCCTGTCATCATCACTTCCAAAGATAATATCATCAACATAAAATTCAATTATCAGGATATTATGTTGATTTGATTTTATGTAGAGATTGTTGTTTGCATTTCCCTTTTTGAACCCTTTCTATTGTAGGTATATGTCTAGTCTTAAATACCATGCTCTTGAGGCCTGCTTGAGTCCATATAACATTTGTTTTAACTTGCAAACATAATCTTCCTTTTCTGATAACATGAACCCTTTAGGTTGTTTGATGTAGACTTCTTCTTCCAATTATCCATTTAGAAAGGCTGAATTTACATCCATATGATAGAACTTGATTCTCTTTGAACAATCATAAGCTAAAACCAATCTAATTGCTACCATCCTGGAAACTAGGGAAAAATTTTCTTCAAAATCTATACCTTCAACTTGAGAGTATCCTTTGCATACCAATATTTCTTTGTTCCTAGTAACTTGTCCATCCTTGTTCAACTTGTTTCTGAATAGACCCTTTGTACCAATGACGTTCTTTTTATTTGGCCTTGGAACCAGTTCTCATGTGTCATTCTTCTCTATCTGATCTAATTCTTCATCCATAGCTTTGATCTAGTGTTCATCCTTGCTAGCTTCTTCAAAACTGCTCGGCTCAATAATAGCTAGTAGTGATAGATGTTGTTGTTC